>SSNR01000070.1:202765-235289 GCA_006937965.1 Callopanchax toddi | reverse complement strand
CCCCCCCCCCCCCCCCCCCCCCCCCTCGTCAGCTCATCCTCGTTCTGCGTTTGTCATTTTTCCCCGTTTTAATTGGTCTCAGGATTCAGCAGTGCGTGAACATTTTCTCTTGGTGGAGAAGAGATTAAAACAGTTTATTTCAACTTTCTCAATTTAAGCAGAGCACAGAGGATGAAGGGGGCATGTGTATGTTGCAGGATGAAAACGTGCCGTAGCCATGTTGGAGCATATGGTGTAGGTGTTAGCTGCATGTGCTGTGTGTGTGTGTTTGTGTGTGTGGGCCCCATCTGCCACCCAGTTTGGGTGATCTCTGGTTAATTTAAGATCACATATTAATGATTTTATTGCAGAAATATTTGCAAAGCCTGAAGGCTCTGTATCCAGATGGAAATACTTGTGCACCATTATCTTTATATTATCATTACAGATTAAAATGATTGTGTTCATTTTTAACATTTGTGGATTCTCTCTAATGTTTCCAAGACATTAAGTTTCAGTTTAATGATTAAAATTAAACAACAGGTTGTAAACCTTCAAAATAAAACCATTTTGCTATGTCCATTCTTCCCTCTCTTTCCTCTTGCAGGAAGCATGCAACACAAAACACGCATTTGCACGACGTATATGCAGCACATTTCAGCACAAGACAAAACAATGGAAGCTGCAGTCGGGCAACTGTTTCAATCAAGTCTGTGCAGCGAGTTTAGTCTGGCAGCTGCTTTATCTTGGCGGCAGAAGATAAAGTGATAAAAATTAAACTCCGGTGGCAGCAGCGTTGCTTCTAAGCGTGCACAGCTTTCCTGTCTTGTTCACCATCTGGAAAACACACCCAGGACATCTATTAGGCATTCGCTGTAGCCGAGGATGAGCGCTCCAGTGGAAATGGGTTAATAACGACAATTAAATCAAAGGTCTGCTGTTCAGAAATCATTTTGGTGCATGTGGATGGATTTCTCTGTGCAGGTGGGGCGTTCTTGTTTGAAATATGTGTGAGTCACTGAGTCGAGTGATTGGAAAAGCCATGAAATGTTGAATTATAATATTTGTTTTAGCAGACTTAATGCATGAAGGCTTTTCTCCCAGAGGTCAGAGTGCAGAGTTGGCTATGAAGTTATTCAGGAAATGAAGAAGGGGGTAGGAGGGGGGGTGGATGTTTTGTTCAGCAGCTGTTCAGATGACTCCTTTTTTTGTTGTTGTTTAAAATCCTTTGTGTAGTCTGATTTCATCTGTATACAAGAGCTGGAAGCTGTTTTCACTTTATGTTAAAGCGGCACTCTGGAGCATTTTTCTCTGTATCAAAGTTTTCTAAATGTTTTAAATGATATTTCAGGTCTAAACTATGATCTATGGGTTGAGTTCCACAACATCTGTCATTCTGATGAAGACCCTCCTTCCTCCTAGAGCCCCCTTTCCATTATTTCTTGCCGCCGACATTTTTCAGCCAATGAAATTCAAATTTCTGCATTCTCTCAACATGCACGCGCATCGACCAAACCTGTACCAGTAGGGGGCGCTGTCGTACAGAACGCTCCATGTGTTTCTCTGCCGTCTCAGCCGTTCACTGAGGACTCACGGCTCATTTCTACTAAAAACCTACCCATTCTCCAGCTAAAGACGGGTTTATTTTTATTTTTAAATCTTTCACCTCACAGAATGGCAAGGCTTGACAGGGTTACGCGTTTATTTTGGTCAGAAAGTTCATCCAGGGCCGAGTCAAGTTCAGCTTCAGAGTCCAGCAGCAGCTCTCTGCTAACAGAGCTAATATCAGAAGCAGCAGGGACAGAGAGGGCTCATCAGACCCTCGTAGTATTGTTGGAATAAGATTGTGAACTGTGAGTGATTAAACCCTACACATTGAGCGGTACAGTTCATGTCCGAAGTATATGCGCCGCGCGCACACGCGACCGGACGCGCGTGTCGAGATGTTTTGAGGAGGAGCCTTTGGACGTTAGATTCAAAAACTGCTCTCCTGATGAAATCCTCCGGAGTGCTGCTTTAATTCACAAAGTCATGAGGGTGTGTTCTGACAGAGAAGAATGTTGGGGGGAAAATGGTGTATGATGTTTTTTCTTTTTTTCCACTTTAATGGTGCATATCCACAATACATAAAGCGATGAAAGACATCCCCACCGCTGAAAGGAGACACACACCTTTACCGCCGAACCAGTTAGGCTAGCAATTAAAACTGAGGCTCACCTGACAACTTCCCTCTGCAGACTTCCATCTTATTTAACCACAAAACTGTTACATATGCATGATTCAGTGTGCACCGTATGCAGGTTTGCCTCTTTTTTTTGTCTTTAATACACTCATCTGATGAGTGTGTTTGACATATTTGCATGTGTCTGTGTGTAGATGTTTGTTTGTGTTGTTGGATCTGGTTTGGCTGGGAGGACAGCTGTATTGGATGGCTGAACATGTGTGTGTGTGTGTGTGTGTGTGTGTGTGTGTGTGTGTGTGTGTGTGTGTGTGTACAGTTGTGCTGATGTAGACAAGCCTTCTAGCAGGGATCAGATGTATGCTAATATCAGCAGCAGACAGTCTTCTTGTCTGACACAGGCCCCGCCGCAAGGTTGAGACTAATTCAGCAGGAGGCAGATCGAGCTCAGTAAGGGATGTGCAAAGACACAAGGGGTGGGAAGTGGTGTGTGTGGGTGGGGGTAATGAAAGAAATAAGGAGTACTTCATGCCTGGCAGAGGGGATGAAGATGAGAGAAGGTCCACAAATGAGTTTTTGTGCCAGAGGAAGACACAGACTCGTCTCTCTTCGGCCGTGCATGCAAAGCAACAGTTGCTGTTTTTCATGGTGCAAAGCCTGTTGAACGGGGAATTCGAGGAGCAAATGTTTCCATGTGCCACAGTGCATCTTAGATGTGCACAGCTATCAGTGTTTGGCCCTGAAAACCCCCATTTTATTCAAGTCATAAACTGGAACATCAGGCTGATATTTGTCCCACGCATTTATTCATATTTGTTATAAAACGTTGTAATAAATAGTTGCCCAAACCCAATATAACTCCACAACAAATTCTCACAATATACGTGAGCAGTTTACTCCTAAATGAATCAACTGATTACATGGAGTTGTCAAAATCAGACAGCTGGTATCATAATTTGCCGAAGGACTCTGACCTCCCGTTTTTTATTTGGTTTGCTGTCAGCTTGTGGAGAGCTGACCTTATCAGAACTAACACTGATCCTGTGTGTGTGTGTGTGTGTGTGTGTGTGTGTGTCTACAGGATATATAGATTTTCATTATGCTAATTTGAATTTCTATCTGCCACTGTTCATGCTTGCAGCACATTATATTTAGCGGTGCTATCAGTTGGCCGTCTTGAGCCGTAGAAGAGGTTAAACCCTCCACATATTTTGGCTCTCGTCACTTTTTCCTTTGGCCTACCGGAAAAGCTCCAGGATCATTTTATTATGTTTCTTAGGGCTTCGTTTTTCCTCATTCTTGACTTTTTTTTTTTTTGGTTTGAACTCTGCCTCCTGCCTATCTTTTTTGCAGTGTCAGGATTGGAATTTTTGCTTACCGTCTTTGGTCCCTCGTGCCGTTTTTCTGCTGCTGTCTTGTGCTCTTTTATCACTCTCTGTAGACTTTTCTTGTTTAGGGGCTTCTCATTAGCTGACCCTTTGGTTCTGCAGTCCTACGCAAAGGGAAACTAAACCTATAGACGAGTGCATGGTGCACTGCTACACCAAACTTTACACTTGAAGCAGTTTTACTCAATAGAGAGTTTTCCCACCTACTGTAGCAGCATTTATTTTTCTGCACAGCTATTTAGGATGCAAAAATATGCAGTGTGGTATATATAGCCACCATATGGAGGTTTTGTTTTTGTAAATTTTGCTTTGTGTGTATTTATTTATTGTGTCATCAGATCACCCACAAACGGCTGCACTGACGAGTCTCAAAATGGAAAGATGCAAATAGCTGCAGCTAATCCCCAAACTGTCCATAATCCCAGACACAACTGACCAGCTCTCCTGGATATGTGAAAGCAGATTTATTTATCCGTTTTCTTGATAAGATTTTGAACATTAAGTCTGTAAGGCTTACAGATTCAGGCTGAACTTTTGCGGCTAGTCTTAAGTGTATTTTTCTTACAAGAATAATTTATCACAGTTGGATTTGCTCGTGTGGTTCGGTTTATTTGCTCGGCAGCATGTGAAATGCATTAGCCCACGTTTGATTGTGGTGTTTATATTTTCTGCTGTTGACGCATGCACGCAGTAGAAGGAAAGAAAGAGGAAATTTGTGTTTCCTGTTTGCTGATTAATGTGTAGATGCGCTGCTGCATTGTGTAAAAGACGAATCTGTTTAAGCTGAAACACCGAACAGTTCACTGAATGTTAGCAACTCTAAATGTTTTATGACGTAGTGAACCAAGTTGTATGTTTTTGTTTAATTTTTTATCACCGTCCATGTACTATTTTTCATTTCCTCCTTATTTTCTGTTCATCTTTAAGTCCAGGGGGAGAGCAGGGTCTGAACAGGAAGTGGTATCAACATAAGGACCACCTCCATCCACCCACAGCCCCCAATGCCTTGGTCAGAACCCTTGTGTCTCACTAATGGACTACAAGTCTCCAGAGAGGGGAGGAAAGGGGTGTGGGGTGATACAAATAGGGGGGAGTCAGAATGGAAAAAGAAAATCTTGACATGTGAGGATGGGAAATCTATAAAGTGATGCTAATGTTTGTAAAATAATCAGGAAGATGAGACAGTTACAGACTTACATCATGCAGAAGGAATGGGCAGGGACGAATACAGTTAGGACAAAGAAAGGGCTGAACATGTTTGGATTCTAGAAAATAACGAGAGCTTTTCTGCTGCTTCCCTGTCGTCACCACCGTCTCACCTCTTTAAGAGTATATATAAATATTTGAGGTTGTCGATGCATCAGCATCTAAAATATTGGCCTGTTAATTTTATCTTTCCATCATGATGTTTGATTCATACATCAAAACATGCCGTTCGGTCTGGAATGGTGTGTTGTGACTTTTGGTAACAGTACATCGTATAACATTAAAATAATTTGCAAAAATCTGAGGAATGTCCATTTTAGTGTAATAATTTCACACCAGCTTTTGAACTTTTTACACCCACAACATTTTTACTACATTAACAAATTATATGTATGTATTTTTGTCCTCTTTCACTTGTCTCTCACTGCTACAGGACTTGTAGTTTTATCTCAAAGCCAAACAGCCAAAGTCTCAGAATCCTATTTAATTTAAGCTCTGAACATTATCTGGAAATAAAGGCTCTTTTTACCTTGTCACATCAAAGGTGTGACCATCAGATCTTTCTAACACTCAACGATGTAAGAAACACAGGTGTGTGGTTACCATGGTAATGCCAATGAGCCACTGGCATCACAGTTTGTACATCAAAGCATAGGCATTTGGTCAGATTATTACAAAACAAAACCCCAAATCACTGTTGGGCTAAATGTATAGTTATTACGGTTGCTGCACTGGCATCCTATTTATAGAAATATTCTAGTTGTGTTTCCGGTGTCTTACAAATAATGTTGTACAATCTCAGCTGTCACTAAAAAAATATGTTTCAAAAATATATCAGCTTCAGTGTTTGCATTAGAGCTATTCTTTGTCTGTAAACTTTCTGCATATTGTCTGTGAAATACTTAACCGTCATGCAGAAGTGTGCCTCTCTCATAATGGATAAAACATCCAGGCCATTAAACATAAGTTCCATGTCTCTACAAGCCAGGTTTTCAGCTGTCTGTGCAGGCTCCTTCACTAACTGTTGTAACTTTATAATAAAAGGAATGCAGCCACCCCATGAAGGTTACATGTTCTCTCCTCATAGGCAGTAAAAGCAGCCTCTCCCCTGCTGGCCTTTGTAACACGTGTAATGATGAACTTCACGCCCTGCCGCCCAACCATTAGCTGCAGGCTGCTCTCAAACACCCCACAGATGCATCCCATCTTTTTTGGCTCTCTGCTCCTTGAGGAAACCACTGACCTAGAAAGACCTCCAATAGTAGACCGTTTGAACAGTTTAAGACCAGCAGATTAAGTTCTTGTAGGAAAAAAGATGAAGTACAATCCACAGTTGAATGTAAGTGCAGCTTATAGGTTGTAATGTTGTCTCCGATTAGACGGGGAGGGAGAGCTGTGACGGGTCAGAGTCTTAACTAATCCCGGCCTCGCCACGCCCTGCCCATCTCCCCTTAGGGAATTCCACTGTGCAGCCTGTTGTGACCCAGACCACCGACCTCTCTCCCCTTCCTCCACATCCATTCTTCTCTACAGCCCCATCCACTGAGTGCCCTAACTTCCCATCCTCTGTTCACTACCTTCCTCTCCTTCCTGCACCACTTCCTCCTCCTCTCCCTCTCCTTTTGTGTTTACCAACATGTTTCAGGGTCACAGGCAGATGTAAAGCCTTAGCCTACTTCTGCTACATCTCTATACAACCCAGAGCCTAAAGATGCTGATATGTGGCTACACATGCTGCAGCCTTCAGGGTGAACTCTGCAACTGGACTGCTGCACTGAGATCAGTCAAGGCTAGGCTGTCATCTTTATGTAAAAACTACAACAGCAGAAATGTTGTTTCTATTATTTAACATCAATGTGTTCAAACCATTGAGTTCTCACATCACTTATGGTTGAATTCTGTCCAGAACGCTGCTTTTGAAACTTGCCTCAACATGCTTCTTAGAGAAAAAAAAAATCTGAATTTTGTCTAATTTTTGACTTTTTTTTAGCTCTTTGTCACACATGGAACTTCAACACTATAGATAGGATTTTAGCTAGCAGTTAAAATGTATTTAAATAACATCAAGGTTTACAGACAAAGTGCTCACGGAAAAATGTAGTTGTCAGAAATCCTGCTGCTAGTTTTAATTTGGTGAGTGTTGAGTCAGGTCACTTTTTGGATTGCTGGCTGTTTCACTCCAGAAACTCAAGCATGCTCAAACATGACCTCATTTACTCTAGGGCTGCAGCCATTAGTTGCACAATGGTTGCACAGTGTATGAAAAATGTATAAAACAATGAAGATAGTCATGTTCTGTTAGAGCAGTGGGTCATATTTGTGTCTTTTTGTAGTGGAATTCTGTCGAGGCCACGTGCTTTGTAACGTGGACATGACTAGGTCAGGACACAGGTGTTCTTTTAGGCCACTGATGGTTCATTAATTAGCTTTTGGTTCTGTGATGTTAAGTCACACCATCATTTGAAGTCGCTTATGTGAAGAGTAGCAATTTGTGTTTTGATTTGGAAATGTTCAAACATAAACCAGAGATGTGCAGCAGCTCATTCATGACAGATATAAGGTCAGGTCCTATCAGGTTCCTACTAATCCTGCCTTTTTTTTTTTTAGTCCACCCTTTTGGCATAGCTGTGTTGGACTTTGAATTTCATCTTTTCACAGTTCTATAATGGTTGACAAGCTTCATTCCACAGCAGCAAAGGCTTTGTCTGCTATGCGCTCTCTGTCAATGATTAATAGTGATTTTAATATCTGATTTACTTCAGTAATACATCAGTTGTGACATAGATGGAGTGATTGCATGTTCCTATCCTGAGTGTGCTGGCTGCCTCACAGCTTAGAAAGATTTTTAATTTCTTACAAATTGTGCTGTCAGCGAGGGCCAATCCATTAAGAGCATCCCCCGGCGTCTGTATGTAGTCTATTTTTAGATCTTATCTACAAACAGAATAAATTGTAATCAGATTGGCCATACAACAAAAGGCTTTGTTTACATTATACGCTATGTGCCCTTTTCTCACTTGTATAAATCTAATTTATTTAGTCAAATTAAGTTAAATACATTAAGATGTGTGTGATGGTATGTTATTAAACTGTGATCTGTTGGGTGAGAAGGCAAACATGTCTTTGATGGAGACGGGCGAGCCAACAGGCAATGCAGCCTTTTAAAATGCAGATGGCTCTCCCTAGTTGGCCAATTAGTAACTTTAGCTTTGGAACACTTATCTGCTTTCATCTTCGTGTGTGTGTCTTTCATTTGAGTTGCAGAGAGTTTAGTTTTCCTGTTTCCACAAGTGTGTGGTGGTGCCCTTCCATGCATTCGTGTCTGTTTGCTGCCATAGAAATAGCCATGCATGACTTTATTCTAGTTTTGCACCGAGTCGACCAGCCATACTGTTAGATGTCACATAATAAGGCAAAACACACACTGAGTTTCGACAGACATAAAAGCGTGAACTCTGGGAGGTAGTGCTGTAGTTCTTGCACAATTAAAACTTAAATGGGAAATGATTGTCTTTATCTGAGCTAAAGCTTGGTTAAAGTATTGAGTAACATTCCAACAGCTTTGCCACTGACCCCAATCTTTTCAGGAAACAGTTACTGGATTAATAGGATCAAAGATTAAACATTATTAACAGAACAGGCCCAGGGATTTTGCTTTGAGATAAAATGTCTGACCAATAACAAATTCTGCTCTTAATATATTCTCCTGTATTTCATTGGATTAATTCTCTCTTTTCTGTCTGTTTCTCTCTATCATGCAGGACAAGACCCCAGTTCAGTCAGCTCCTCTTGCATGGAAACCCTGATTCCCTGGCAGCCTCCTTCTCCTCTCCCTAGAGCTAGCAGCCAGTATGGCAGGATGAGCCTTTGCCAACGATAATGATGGCCAAAAAACAAGATGCCCGGGCACCCATCTATAACCTGGTTGTGGTTGGGCTGTCTGGGACAGAGAAGGAGAAAGGTCAGTGTGGCGTGGGCAAATCTTGCCTGTGCAACCGCTTCGTTCGGCCAAGCGCAGATGACTTCCACCTGGATCACACCTCTGTTTTAAGCACCAGTGACTTTGGAGGCCGTGTGGTAAACAATGACCACTTCCTCTACTGGGGAGAGGCTACTCGGCCAATGGAAGAAGGGCCAGAATGCCGTATGAATGTGGTGGAGCAGACTGAGTTTATTGACGATCAGACGTTCCAGCCGCACCGTAGCACGGCACTTCAGCCTTACATCAAGAGAGCCGCTTCCACCAAGCTGGCTTCAGCTGAAAAGCTGATGTACTTTTGCACAGATCAGCTTGGGCTGGAACAGGACTTTGAACAAAAACAGATGCCTGAAGGAAAGCTCATGGTGGATGGCTTCTTGCTCTGTGTTGACGTTAGCAGGGGTATGAACCGTAGCATTGAGGACCAGATGAAGTTTGTTACCAACTTGTATAACCAGCTAGCCAAAACAAAGAAGCCTGTGGTACTGGTTCTCACCAAATGTGATGAAGGAGTTGAGCGTTATATCAAAGACTCTCAAGCTTTTGCGCTTGCTAAGAAGAACCTACAGGTGGTAGAAACATCAGCACGATCTAATGTCAATGTTGACCTGGCCTTTCTTACACTGGTTCAGCTCATAGACAAAAGCAGAGGAAAGCCCAAGATTATCCCATACTTTGAGGCACTGAAACAACAGAGTCAACAGATTGCTTCAGCAAAAGACCACTATGAGTTTCTGGTGAACAGAATCGTGAGGAACCATAACGAGACTTGGCCTGTTGTCAACCGCCGACTGCAGACTGCCACTGAATACAAGGAGTATGTTTTTCTTGAGGGAACTGCTAAAGCCAAGAAGCTCTTCCAACAGCACGTACACAGACTTAAACAAGAACATATAGAGAAACGCAGGAAGGCCTATCTCAGTACTCTACCACAAGCCCTATCTGCACTTTTACCAGATTTGGATGAAATAGACCACCTAAGTTGGTCTGGAGTTCAGAAGGTCCTAGAGACAAAGAGAGATTTCTCCCAATGGTTTGTAGTACTAGACGATACCCCTTGGGAAACCACACCCCATATTGACAATATGGAGGATGATCGAATTCCCCAAGACCTCCTGGAGACCCCAGCAGCTCAAACTATTTATGAAACCCATCTGGATCAGCTACGAACTGAGCGCAAACGTGCTGAGATGAGGTGGGATTTTAAGGAAACGCTAAGTGTTTCTCCTTTCATCACACCAGGGAAACCCTGGGAGGAGGCTCGAAGTTTCATCATGAATGAAGATTTCTACCAGTGGCTCGATGAACAGGAATATCTGGATATCTACAACAAACACCAGAAGGAGATCATAGATCGGGCCAAAGAGGACTTTCAGGAACTACTTCTTGAATACTCTGAGCTTTTTTATGAGCTAGAAGTGGATGCAAAACCAAGTAAAGAAAAAATGGCTGCCATTCAAGAGGTATTGGGTGAGGAACAGAGATTTAAGGCTCTACAAAAGCTGCAGGCAGAAAGAGATGCTCTAATATTGAAGCATATCCATTTTGTTTACCATCCAACTAAGGATACTTGTCCCAACAGCCCTCACTGTGTGGACAGTAAGATAGAGCAGATACTGGCCTCTAGATTCCCCACTCGATACCCATCGTCAGACAGCATGAGGCTCGACGGGGGGAGGGCTGAACGCATAAACCTTGTCATCCTGGGAAAAAATGGCTTAGCTAGAGACATGGCAAATGAGATAAGAGCATTGTGCTCCAGTGATGACCGGTATGTCTTAGATGGCAAGATCTATGAGTTAGCCCTTCGTCCCATTGAAGGCAATGTACGTCTCCCAGTCAACTCATTTCACACACCAACTTTTACACCCCATGGCTGCTTATGTTTATACAACTCGAGAGAATCCCTTTCTTATGTTGTTGAGAGTTTAGAGAAGCTTAAAGAGTCAACTATTAGCAAAAGAGAAAACAGCTTAGCTCAACTCCTGCTGTCCCTCCTTTTGGTCACTAAGCGGGGTGTGGGGTCCATAGGGGACATTGGAGGAGAGACAGCACAGACTCTTATACAACAAGGGCAACAGGTGGCTATAAAGCTGCAGTGTGCCTACCTGGACCCTGCCTCTCCGGGCATGGGTTATGGTCGAAACATCAGTGAGAAGCAGATTAACCAGATGCTGAGGAGCCTCTTGGAAACACGGAGAAACATCGGGAGCAGCTCCCCCATATTACCTCCTCCATCCTCTGCCTTCAGAGACTCTCAGTCCCAGTCAATGCTCGAAGCAGACCTCAGGATAGTTGTGTGCCTGATGTGTGGAGACACCTATGATTTAGATCAACTCCTTGCTCCCTTCCTTTTGCCCCAACATTGTCGTCCTGCATCCAGCCTAAGCAGTGGCACATCAGTCATCCTGGATCTTAATCTAGGAGGTCAGAGACAGAACATGGAGCTTTCTCTGCTCTCATTTCATTCATCATTCTCCCTCCGTAAAACTGGACTTGTCCACGGCTACATTGCAGTTTACTCTGCTCGGCGCAAGGCCTCTATGGAGACGATGTGTGCTTTCCTCTGTGAGGTCCAAGACATCATTCCAGTCCAGTTGCTAGCAGTAGCAGAGAGTCAGATGGAGCTGTCAGACTCCGACTCAGCCAAGGAGCAGGTCAGTCAAGGAGAGGAGCTGGCCAATGAACTCAATGCCAGATTTAACACAGTCATTTGTGGACATGGGGGGGTCGTAGGGGGACTTCATAAAATAGACCTTTTCCAGCCCTTCTTCAAAGAAGTCCTAGAAAAGCGCACTGTTGTTGAGGCTACACACATGTATGATAATGTGGCTGAGGCATGTACCAACGAGAGCATCAGCCCTCGCTGTGGCTCTCCAAGTCCTGTCAACATTCTTATGGACTCAGAAGATGACATTGATCCATCACCACCTTACCCTACACTTAGGGAAGGTATTGCTTCTCACCTGGGAACCTTCAAGCTGCCAGATTTGGATTCAAATGAGACGTTCTCTGTTATTTCTGAGCTCAGTGCTTTTGAGAGCAAGCTGAACAACAAGATTCCTCCACAAGTGAAGCCCAAACCTATTCGGAAGGTCAATCTCGGACCTTACATGGACCAGCAAGGAGTCACCAACCGGCCCTCTTTGCCCCAGTCTGTCTCCTATGACCCCTCGGACTATGCAGAGCCTGTGGACGCTGTGAGCAAACATCGAACAATAGAGGAGGAGAGTATTTACTCTGTTCCCCACGACAGCACGCAGGGCAAGATTATTACCATTCGCAATGCCAACAAAGGCCACTCCAATGGAAGTGCTGCAGGAAATGGGTCGGACAGTGAGGCTGATAGCAGCTCACTAGAGCGCAGGAGAAAGATGTCTGCTATTGGTGTGAAGCCTAAGCTGTACAGAGACCGATCTAAACGGCTTGGGAAGTTCAGCAATTTTAGGACAAGCTTCTCTATTGGCAGTGATGATGAAATAGGGGTTCCATCCAGGACTGGTCCAGATGAGGGAGGACCCCAGAAAGACAACTCCACCGAGGAGGGCGACGATCATAAAAAAATTAATATCCTCTGGAGCCTGCGCAGAAATACAAAGGTTAGTGTTTGTATATCAGTGGGTTGAATATTACAGTTTGTTCGTTCTATGTGAACCAACTAAAAAGAAAGAAAAACACATTTACTGCTCAAGTTCATTTAATAGCTGAGTTTTCTAAGTAGACCTCAAAGTGTCATTCTTTGGTAAGTGTTTTGGAAATTAATTTTAAGCAAAACGCTCTTCAAATTGTATCTAATGGTTAGCATCAGTGTAGGATTTGGAGCGCACATAACACAAGTTTACAGACAGAAAATCTCCAGTGTAATTAGTTTTCAGCTGAGACTCAGCACTGTTTTCTTTAGTCAAAATCTGTGTTTATTACTGAAGTCGAGAAAAAGCAGAACTCTTTATCATTTCTCTGCTGTCTGAACCCGAGCCCAGTGAAAACATGTCATACTGTAGGGGTTCCTGTGAACGCACGGGTGCCATATTTTTTCCTGTTTGCTCAGTGGGAGTTCTCTAAACTAGCCAGATCATTAGAAGAAAAAGAGTCTGTCAGTTTATTTCGGTACCAGAATGCAGCAAACTTGTAGTGAACAGGAGCAGAGCCACATTATACTCTGTGCTCTTTTATCTTTGTGCGTCTGAGGCATCGGGTTGGCCGTCCTTTCGGAAAACACCAACACCATTTAACCAGCAATAAATGGGTTTGATTAAAAAAATTTTTTAAGATTCCTGTAAATCTAGATGGTGAAGTCCCTTTTTGTAAGATTGCTTATTGTTTTGCGCTGTAGTTGCCAAAAAATGTAAGTCTGTGCTAGGTAGCAGTTAAATTTCAACTTTTGTTCTGTTTACTTTCCGTTAAACTCCACTAACACTCCAGAATCATTGCTACCAGGTTTTTTTTCTTCCTTCCTTTAATACTTTGAGTTTGTCGTTTTGTTTTGCTGATTCATACTTTCTGTCTCTCATTCTTGTCACATTGTTTTTGTTTTCCTTCATCTTTCTTTATCATTTTTTTCATAAGTTTCCTTTTTAAAATATATATGTGTCTCCCCCTTCACTTGTCTCCCGTCCCTCTGCGTCCTGTTCCTTTCTCACCCATGATGTGATGATACTTCTGACCTTTCACTCAGAGCTTATCAGCCTGGTATGCTGTTGATTCACACACATGGCGTGATGCAGGAGTTACAGCTGTGCATGTTGTGCGTCTGTGATAATTGCCACGGCTGTCAGGAGGGTGGAACAGGAGGTGGATGATAAATGTTTTTACACACTCGGCTGTGATGTACCTGCATGGGGGTTGTCCGCTCATATTATTCAGCTGCCCAAACTACATTCTCCAGTACATTAGGGCGTTCGCCTGTCAGATAATGTGAGAACGGCTCAATCAGGAGATACAGTTGATAGCTGTCAGACAGAGAGAGGGGGATCAATAAAGGATCCGATCACACATGGGACATTATCAATTTACATTTCAAAACAGGTCTCATAGAAAACAGAAGACGGCAGAGTGTAGATCAGTGTCCCCTCCTAAGACTTATTAGTGCGTCTGATTTGTGGCGTACAGCAGGTCTTGGATCTAGGCGTTCACTTTACAGGCTGTTATGGATTTATTATGGTTGTAATGAAGGATCACGTTCCATCATGTATTTTATAAGCATCTGTCTTTGCAATAATAGCCCATTTTCAGTCTGTTGCTGCCTTGAGTTTATTTCTCATTTTAAGGAGATAAGCTCTTATCATTTAGCTGCGATTTGTACAGATTAACTTCTCCCTGTTCGTAGTTTTTCAGGGTTAAAGTGAGGTCAGATTCTTAGTTGGGTGACGTTTTGGGCCAATGTGCTGTAGTGTAAATATTTTCTTGAAAGGAGCCTTAGGATACTGTCTACCACCTGGAGTTATAATGAGTTTGAGCAAATATTCCGGAGTAGATCTCATTTTAAATATCCTCTTTACCTCAGGCGATGACCGAGGATGTTCGTCCTGATCACGTCCCTCAGTGAGAGCCCAGAAACATTTCCCCTTCTCTCCTGCAGCTTTTCTGAAACCTCCTCAGGCAGCTAAATGAATTTTTTACATTCCTCAGATACCTATTTTGTCTAGTGTCCTCATTCAAGAAATAAGAGGAAGAAAAACAAATGGAAAGAAAAACCTGAAATGAAAAGAAATAGTATGAGAGAACTCTAAAAGCGGCTTGTTTTGGTGTCCTACAGCCTGCCGTGTCTGTCAACTCTCACTGTGGTGTCTGCACGAAGATGTGCTTTGTTTCTTTTTGGTTGTGGAGGTCTGTTTTGTCTTCTGGCAACACATTCTGTCTCAGTCAGCAACTAAAAGGAGTGGCCAGAAGGCAAAACTGCAGGGGGAAGAAGACAGCTAGCGAGAGAAGTGTGTGGGTACAGAGACAGTTTGTTAAAATGAGACAGGGCGCAGATATGCAACACAGTTACAGTGACAGGACTGAAATAAATTATCAGCTGCCACACTAAACTGATGCAGAGAATAGAAAAGCTCTTTACTCTGTTCTGTCTAGTAATGCTGCCATTTTTAAACCAAATAACACCTTAAATGGGCGCTTTGTGTATTTTTAGACACATTAAAACACACTTACATGCACAGATGCACTGGCTGCAAGTTTCATTGTACACAATCTTCTGCATCTCCATTTTTCAACATTTTTGCATAAATCAAATCTATGGGTAACCAATCACATCTGGTTTTAGTTTCATGGATAAATATTCAATAAAAAAGTGTCAAAGATTATAACTTGTGACCACACACATGTTCCTTATTGTAAAGACAGACCTTTCATTTTGGGGAGATACAAGGTTTTACCCTGACATTCTAAGAGGAATCAAATATTTTGTTTGGGAACTTTACATGTGTTATTTTTTTCATTCAAGAAACTGGTTTTTGAGTGTTTTAACAATCACAACCAACAAGAAATAACTGTTTAATATCTGTTTGGATTGTACCAATGTATTTCTATGTAAGTCAGTCAAACACATCTTGGTTGTTGTTTTTTTTAGTGTACTTGGATGCCATCATGAGTGTCTGTGTGTGTCATTGAAAATGTTTGGAGTGCAGCAAGGCCAGTATCTGGAGTGGAGGGCACACCGGTTCTTCTCCTCCCTAATGAGCACTCCTCTGCTCTTTTCCTGTTGTCTGTCTGTCAGAACCGCGCTGCACCAGCAGTCCGTGTGTCCAGCCAACCATGCATCCCTGCCAGGGCAGCGCCTCGGGGGTGCTGACAAACTTACTAGAGATCCAGGCCTCAGGGGGCCTTCTGAATATTCCCACTGATCGGCGTTAGAGTTCAGAACAGTTACTGCTGATGTGCAGAGGCAGGTAGCGAGTGCTGCAGGAGTGCATGAGGTCTCTCAACAGCAAAATAAAAGCATCTCAAAAGTAATTAAACAGTGAATAAGAGTTCAGTGGTGTAAGAGCTGCAGTGCAGTACAGACAACAAGAAAGGTAAAATGCCAAAGGAAGGAGGTTGAACGTAGGAATGTTCGATATATCTCACTGAAGGACAGAGCAGGGTTCAAGATGGGAATCTCTGATTACTTATCAGTTTAACATTCATAGCTATGTGTGGAATGAGTGAATGTTTGTCTTAACTTGGGAAACATGCAGGAAAATCATTTTACAAAGAATGCCAGCATTTTAAATAATAATGTTTTTCTTTTGTCAGAAACCTCGACACAAACCCAGACATTCCACCTCCAAACCCATTGAAAGCAACTACTTCGGCATGCCGCTGGCCTCTGTGGTCACTCCTGAGAGACTCATCCCAGTCTTCATTGATAAGTGCATCCGTTTCATTGAGACCACAGGTAAGAGTCCCGCTAAGTCCCCTCTGAGCGCAGATGTTTAACGGCACCAGGTGTGACGCCTCACAGGCTGTTTTTCCTTTTTTTTAGGTTTTTAGATGTGTGTGCTACACATTCCTCAGTTAATAACTGAGTAGCATTTTTTCTTATCTAAACTCTGGAGCTGAACTGAGAAGAACTCCCTTCTGCTGGGATTGTTGCATAATGTAATCTTTAAATCCAACGCAAACTGACGCTCAACCTATTCCTTGATAAGTGCTCGTGTCTGAGCAGATTACACGTCGGCACATACTCAGACATGAACCATTGTTATGTAGAAAAAGTGTTTGACTTTTCAGAAATGTTGTTTCTGGACATTTTCCCCATTCTCACTGGTGTGATTAGAATAAAATCAAAGGGAACAGCAGTTACTTCTGATTTTTGTGCTAAAAGCATCCCATTTGCTCAGATTAATGTGCGTCCGCGTTTAGCCGGCGTTGTCAGTAGCTGTCCTTTTCTCACAGATGTGTTTAGATGTCTTCTTCTAACCTCTCCGCCCTGTTGCCAGGCTGCTCTGGTGCCCCACTGCCCTCGGACTAACAGCTTGCTTCTCACCCCGCCACCAGCTGTTAACCCAAACCAGATGTGATGCTTTTGAAAAGGCTTTTCTCTGTTCCTGGTTGGGTTAGGATTTTAGATGATGAACCCCATCATTTATTCATTTAAAGAAACTTTACTATACGCTCCATGTGCACACACGTTCTCTCTACATTACCGTCCTAAACAGAGTTGCATTCAGGCAGTTTTTCTCTCTAAAAAGTTGCTGTTGCTTACTGACATGGCGGCGCATTCCAGTGTAATCTCTGGCCTGATTAAAGTCTCTGCGTTTGAGGATTACCGTGGCCTTACAAAACATCCGCCTCCTTCCTCCATGCAGGAGCAAAGCTCCAGATAACAAGGCATCATGTTTGATTTTGCCTCTCCCTGCTCAGATGTTAACTGGAGCAGTCACAGCAGTTACTGTTGAATACAGAGGGAAAACTGGTTGAATATGTGTTTATATACAGTCTGAATTAGTAGTTTCTACAGTAACAGTTCATACCACTCACCCTCATTTTAGTATTTCTTCCTTTTCCCATCTCTTTTCAGTCCCCTAATCTAATTTTTTCCTTTCGATCTTCCCTGTTTTATTCTATTGTTGCTGAATCCTGAGTATCTTTCATTCCAGCGTTTGTCTTCAGCTCTACATTTCCCTCTTCATTGCTTTTCCTCCCTCCTCTCACCAGTGTGCTGAGTGGACTTGTATCAGGATGTGTTTTAGCTGAGAAGCTTCCAGGTAATGTTCTGCCCCACAGCTCCCTCTGTCCCTTCAATATCACAACATAGGAAACGAGGAAGGATGTTTGTTTAGTTTGCTCTGCTGTTATTTGAAAGTTTATTTATTCATATAAATAAAACCTGCAGCTCCACAAGAGTCAATCAGTGGATAAAGAAACTCATCCAGGGACTGCGTAACCATAGCTACGCCACATGGTTGAAGGTGCAAGCACACCGGTCACGGTCAACAGATCTGAGAAGTAATAAACCAAAGCAATGTCAGCAAAACGCACACCAACCGTCCAGTTGGTGTTTTAGAAGAAAATTAGCACTTTGTGACCTTGAAATTTGTCGTATAATTACAATTTGATTATTTTTTTTAGGATATTTCTTTGATTTATACATGTAAGGAAAGTCAGTTTTAAATAGTCAAGAGTTTAAATTTAACAGTCTACCTTTGTAAACCTCTAAGTTCAGGACATGTAAAACCTATTTAGTTTATTATTGTTCCCTTTCTAACGTATTCTTTCGGAGTCGTGCTCCTCATTTGTGCCTCATAGCTCCTTGATAATAATAAGAATGGATGTGTGATTTTGTCTTTTTGAGACTTCAGCCCACATGAAATCAATCTATTGTGACTGCTGTTATCTCCTCTGCCCAAGCTCTCTCTCTCTCTTTCTCCCTCCCTGCACCGTAGTTGCATGGAGCTGTGCTCATGGGTACCGAGGTGATGGATGTGTGTTAGCGTGCGCAGGCATATCTGCTGGCGGTGGGAGCCTCCATAGCGACGAAAAGGGCAGCACCCAGCGACAGCCTGTCTCCATGGTGAACTATGAAATCAGCCTCTGGGCCGCTCAGCCCAGAAAGAGGCTGGGATCTGAGCTAATGTGGGATCAGCTGGTGTCGTGTCAGGCAGCAACATGCTGCAGACATGCAGCCACTAACCCAAAGAGCTTTTATTGCTCGCTCTCTGGAAGTTTGCAGGCCCATGGGTGTGTTTTTATTCACTTTAGTGCTGTAGGAAACTGTGAAGGCTCCACAGATGGTAGCACTTTTAGGCTTTTGTTGTATTTACTTTAGCATGAAGATACGAGCTCCAAAAACGTACTCATTTATTTTTATATGCTCCGTTTCTCATCCCTTGATATTTTTCTCCATATCTTAATCTCTTTATTTATTTTGTTTTTCGTTCTCTCTTTCATCGGTTGGAATCTCACTCCTCTATGATGCCTCACTATCTTTCTCATTCCTTAGTCCTACTTGGGGCCTATCTTTCACTCTCCCTCTCCACCGCTGCAGCACTACTCCTTCCTGCTATCTATCCTCCCATCCCTGTTTTCCTAGCGTCTGGCGAGCACAGCATTTGTGGATAATTGATTGGCAGAAGGAGTAGATCGATGCCGTATGCCTCGACTGAGAGCTCTCTTATTTCCTCCCTGCCTCTCCCTTTTTGTCTTCTTTTTTTTTTCCTGCCACCGCCGATAGGCTTCGCTCCCATTGGAGTTGTCTTTGTCTCCTTGAGTTCCCTCCAAAGTGTGACTGAAGAGAGATATTTAAAAGTGAGAGCTGAAAACCTCATCTTTCTGCAAATTTGAAAAAATATTGACGGATCAAGATAAAGAGGTTTCTTTATGCCTCTCCTTTTTGTTATTATTCCACTTTACTTTGCCTCCTTGTTTGTTTGTTGTTGTTTTTGATTGTTTGTGGGGTTTTCTTTTAAACTGAGGAAGGTGGCACCTTTGATATGTTTTCTGAAAAACGCAGTGACTTCTTCCCTAGAGACAAAATACGTGAAAACACGTCTCTAGTGACAGTTTTCACAAAAACAAGTTGGTGTAGAACCATTAAACATTAAATGTTAAAATAATACTACATGTATGACTTTAACATTTTGGGTATTTTCATTTTTGACTAGAAATCACTCTTTAAATCAGCCTGTAAGACCTAATTTTTCCATTTAAAGAAGTAGCCATGAGTTCTGAACTGGCTCCTTTAGGCTCTGCTGGTGATGTGCTGAATAAAAACAACACCTTACTGTGAAAAGCACCCACACTGTGGACAAGTGCATCATCGTAGGAGCATATTGTCAAGTGTAACAGCAATGTGTTGACCACAGACATGTTGGTGTGCTCGAGAATGGCCATACAAATAATAAAGAAGTAAAAGTATCAGTCTAGTTGATTCTCATGTAAATAAAAAGCTGCACTTAAGCAAAACAGATCTGTATTTAAAAAGAAAAACGGCTTCAGCTTAATTGATGCTAATGGAGCTTCAAGGTTGAGGTGTTTTTAATGCTTTTTGTTGGACAGTCATTCATAGAACTGCATGGACAAGAATGGTCATCAGTAGAGTTGATTTATGCAAAAGCATACAAATTATGCAAAAGCTGAGCAGCTATGTTTTTGTACAAAGTGGCGATATGCTTGTCTAGGAGACTGTTAGTAATGACGGGTGTTTTTGTGTAACAACACAAAACTTTATTATTCCTAATAATCCGTTTCTAACAGACTGGTTCTGAGCCTGATGATTAATCGACTAATAAATGGACACATCCAACTGGAAGCGTTGGTTAATTTTTTTTCTGTAACTGTATTTTCATATTTATTTCTGTTCATTATAATGTGTATGATTAACAAAGTGGTATCAAACACATAAATCAGATTCATAAATCAGCCAACCAGTTGTTCTGACTTACATAAATCAACATCTGTCTATAAAAAGACCAGCTGATTGACCTTTACGCTCCTGAAATACATATATGTGTTAGGTTTTTTTATGGAAAAAAAATGCTAATATTCTATAAAAATAATAAATCAAGTGTGACAGGAAAAGCATCTGCACTTTCATGAGTCGGTTTATTTCACTGTGACGCCGACACAGCCTCGTTTTTTTCCCCACAGTGCACTTTGAAGCTCCTAGCAGGCCTGTAGGAGTTCTTTATGGCTTTAATAAATAGAGCTAATAGTGTGATAGGATGGAGGAGACCGTACCTGTAAGCACTGCCTGAAGTACCTGTGCTTCCTGGGCCTTTTAGGGTGCATCTGTACCGTTCACAGCACTGATACATGACACTGCTTACAGATGGGTGTTTGCAGGTGACTTATCATCTGATGTAAACTGTTTTTTTTTTTGTAAATAAACACAGAGCTGACAGCAGGTCTCTTTCTGTGTTTCCTCCAGGGCTAAGCACAGAGGGAATCTACAGGGTCAGCGGGAACAAGGCAGAGATTGAGAGCGTGCAGCGCCTATTTGAACAAGGTGGGTGTTTTTCCTTGCTCAGAACATGCATGTGCATCCTTCTTCTGCATGCTTATTGGATGCAATAAAGATAAATGTGCATCTGTTTCTATTTTTAAGAATCTTGTCTCCCCTAAATCGACCGGCGAGGATTAATTGGCCTTGCGTTCGTTTTATGCTGCAGCGCTGCCCCCCAGTAATCATCTACCTGCCCCGGTGTGCATCGTCACTCGTGTTCAGGCGTTCTCAGTGAGCGTCTGTCTGGTGTGGGCAGTTAATTGCCTCCAGATTGGTTTGGTTAATGAAGCATGTTGTTGTCGTGATAGATAGCAGAGCAAGATAGCCTGCGAGTGCGTGTGTGTGTGTGTGTTGTGTATGTCCACGCTTGGCTGAGGTTAAATTCAACCCAGGTAATCAGAGTTGAAAAGCGGCACTGAATCATTCTGAGCCTCCAGCCGACGGGACAAGACAATTAAAGGTGAAACTTACAGCGCAGGTGTTGCAGAGCAGCGCAGAAAACTGCACTTCATCAGCTCCCTGAAGGTTTAGAGAACTTATTTCAGGAGAAAGTTGCTCCAGAAAGCACTGAGCTTGAAAACTGTCTCTGTAGGTGCTCTTCTAAGACTTTTCTTTAGAGCTCTCAAACGATAGCTTCTCTTTAAGGGTGTGGTTTACTCGTTTATTTAATACATTTGCAGCGTTCTCTAGTGTAAATCAATGCCTTATGAGTCATTTTTATAAAGAGTAAAGCTATGATGCTTCTATTCTCTGATGCAGAAGTTTGCTAATGCAGAGCTGTGCTACAAACAGCAGGATTCCTCATTATCAATGATATGCACACCCCTCGTTTCTGATTGGATATCAGTAGTGTGTTTACATGCTCATCAGAAAACCTAACTATTGCCTTAGATGGACTAAAGTTGGTTTTCTTAAATGCATGTAAACTGGCTGAAGTCGAACTGGCTCTAATCGAGCTGAAGCATCCAGGTAATGCGGTTGTAGCTCGATTTCATTTACATGTAAACTGCTGAAGCTGAGACCCGGCTGGACGATCCTCCTCCGGGATCGCAGCAGCGGCAAGAAGAGGGCAGCAAAAACAAACGTCAGTGCAGGGTACATGAGGACGCCCGAGCATATTCACGTCCGATGGAAGCGTTTAAAACAAGCGTTTTTAAGAAAACAACCGGCAGAACGCTGACATGAAAGGGCGCATGTCGTCACCTACGCTCTGCTGGAGCCATGGAAGTGCTGCTGCTTGTGGAGTGGAGCGAACTTTATTTCAGAGTTGGGTTTTCTAACGTACATGTAAACTAGGATAAGGGCTCCCAGTTCATTAACATAAAATCAACCTAGATCGACTTAAAGATGCGAGACACTCTCCGCCTCGCTGCCAAAAATGTGGGGCGGACACGGGCCAAGAGATGGGCGAGACCATGTATGCAAATTCGCAGCATGACGTAGAACTGCGAGGTTTACAAATTCTAGCGTTTCAACCTCAATATTCTATCAGAAGCTAAAGCTGGAGGTGCGTGTAGAAGACTGTCTTCATGTTCAGCCTGCATGAAAAGCTCAGAGTGACCAATATTAATCAGAAAAAACATGGAAACCACACCTTTAAACTCCTTCTAGCGTTTCATAAAGGGAATATTTTTCCAATAAATCTGGGATTTTTTAATTTCATTGGGTTTTTTTTTTTTTAATCCTTTAAATTATTTTTATAACTACTGGTAAATCAAAAATTTATATTTTATTTCAAAGTAGGTTATGCTTGTTTACAAGTTCTTGCATATTTAGAATCAATCAGAGGAAAGTGAATTATATTTGGTCTTATCTCTTAAACTCTTATAACGAATTTAATAACGTATTCTGTCTGACTAACAGTAGAACACATAAAGTTTAAATGGATAGCAAGGTAATATAAACAAGGCATGTAAAGGCACTAAATAAAAGTAACAGTTCTATAACAGCAGCGGCACAAAAATCTATAAAAAATACTAACGATAACTTAGCATGAAACGTAGTTTGACCTCAACGAGTTGACTCCCAAAGAGCTTTTAGCTGAAAACTTGTCAAACAGTTAATGTTTCAGGTCTTTCCTGGATTTTCAAGAAAGGTATAACTCTGGAGATATTTGTAAGACCTGAAACTTCTTTGCCCTTCATGTATCTCCTGTCCTGATTTTAAGCACAAATGGTACGATATGTTGCCAAGGTCTGGACAGGACAGAAAATGTGTTTAAAAAGCAGTCAAAATCCAAAGATAAACTCAGAAAGACCATCAGACACTGTCATCTTCATGGATAGGACCTTCTGTTGCAGTCACGGATGTTCAAGCAGTTTGGGGTTTCAGAATCCAGATCCTGAATTCCAGTTCTTTGGGAAGTTTGAGGCAAAGTGGCATCCACATCATTACTGCATCATTACTCGTTTTTAATTTTTATTTGCACATTTCTTTTTTCTTTCCCCCCCAGACCACAACTTGGACCTGGTGGAAAAGGACTTCACCATCAACACAGTTGCAGGAGCAATGAAGGCCTTTTTCTCGGAGCTCCCGGATCCTCTGGTGCCCTACAGCATGCAGACAGAGCTGGTGGAGGCCTTCAGTAAGTCCTGGGGCTCAGCTGAGAGCAGGAGGGACAGGGATGTAGGGAGAATTCCTCACTAACAGCCTTTTTTCTGTAGTTGTAACTTTTCTTCAGTCTAACAAGCAAAACTTCTACAATCCAAATCCATCCACAGCGAGAATTAGATTTGCAGCTCGGCTGTAAAGCTGAGTGAGGAAGGGATGGAGGAGGGAATATTTAAGGTTTTGTGCAGAAGCATGTGGAGATGATTGCACACAGTGATGGAGGGATGCAGGAGCGCCGGCGTCTGGAAGGAGAAAATGGTCCCACAGGTGATAAACGAGGGCGCTCCTGCTTCCTCCACAGAACTCCTTTTCTCTTTGTGTCCTGTAATCTGTCAGAATGAAGATTTAAAGCGTAGCTTAGCCTTGCATAGCACCAGAGAGATTTACCCGCGGGCCGCATGGCTGCTGTCACTCACCAAGCTCCGCACGTGTGTGTGTGTGTGTGTTTCTACGACTCCGGCGAGACCCTTCAGCCGTGACAAAGACCTGATAAACCTCCCGCAGTTTGTGCCACAACAGCAGAAAGAGGAGAAAAGAGGGAAACGGAGGCAGAACTGAGCTGTTTTTGGCAGAAAATTACATTTAAAGTTTGATGTTCTAAGAATCAGTGTTGAGTTACCAGACAGAGCGATGGAAGGGCCTGGGTTTGGTTAATGTCACAGTAACAGTTAGCTCAAATAATCTGTAAGAAGTGAAGCTGTGATTGTTGATAGTGGAGGTGCAGCAGGAGGAGCCGAGGTTCTGCAAACTGAACCTGCTTTAAATCTGTTTCTGATCCACACTGACCTCATTGTGGGAATACAAGTTGAGATTCTCTGCTTGTAAATCGTGTTTGAGAACATCTGCTGTTCTCACTGCAGCTCTGCCTCGCTTAAACACACACACACACACACACACACACACACACACACACACACACACACACAGAATGGACCGTGTTAGCTGGTGACGTCAGGTTTTCTGACTCATTCCTCGTTGTCATCAAGCTTTAACACACCCTGTGTGTGTGCTTGTGTGTGTGTGTTCCTATGTTTTAATTTGGAGTCTTTTTAAATTGCATGTTTTGTGTAGAGTTTGTGTTGTTGTAGGATGAAGATCAGTCTGTCTGGTGCTGATTATTTGAAAGCTAAACCAGTTTCTTCCCTGATGCGTTTTTTTCAGATCCCTCTCGTTTTAGCTGTACTCTCTCCATCTCTCCTCCCTTTTTTTTGTGCTTCTTCTCCCCAGACAGCTTTTTCCTCAAATTCCTCTAATCTATCCTTTCAGCCTCCCTCTCTAACCTCTCATCTCTCTTTCTCTACACTCAGAGATCAACGATAGGGAGACGCGCTTCCAGACGATGAAGGATGTCCTGCGACGCTTTCCCAGGGAGAATTACGAGCTCTTCAAATATGTCATCGGCCATTTGAACAAGTGAGTGATGGACTCGATCAGAGCTGACTGCACCACCGGTCACCCTGTCAAACGACCTGCGGGTGATAACAGCCACACTCGGGTTACTTAAGGGTTTCCAGTCCGTAGTAATGCTGTGATTATCCTATAAACACTAACAGGACAGTACAGATCGTTCTGTTTGGTTAAACTTTGAATATTTTGTTGTTTGGATGAAAATTTCAAGGAAGGCAATAAAACAACAAAAGCAAATCGTGGCTCCCAACCTGAGTATCTAACCTCACCTGACTGGAAATGAAAAAATTTGAGTAAACTGAAAGAAATGTCTGATTTGATGCAATGTTTCTACATTCTAATCAATTAATTAGAATGCTGATCGAATCAGGAACATCCTTGGATTTTAGGATAAATCTTCTCTGAATCGTTTAACAATAATCCTTTTATTTCAGCTCAATGTCCAGTTATGGAAAATAGTTTAGTTGTCCATTTATGACCAGCTCATGACACTAATAAAATAATATTACAGCAGGACATTACAGCATTTATTGATTTAGCTGTTGAGATCAGCAGGTCAAGTACTCTTTTTATTTGAATCATTTTGAAAGACTTTAAAATAAATGAATCTCTGTAATTAAATCAGCACCCAGAACATCACTTCTCAGGACAATGCTCCATTATGATTCTCAGCTACCGCATCGAATTTTAGGACAATATCTATAACGGACAGCTGTGGTCATTTTTGTTCCTTAAGCTCAATTAGCCGTAGAGGCCATTTTGAATTGGGATGACTTATCATTAATGAATTAATCAGCTGTAGATGTAGATCTTATTGTTTTTTGAAAGTTTCCTTAAAATCTGTCCAGTGGTTCATGAGAAATTTAGTGAAACACACACACACACACACACACACACACACACACACACACACACACACACACACACACACACACACACACACACACACACACACACACACACACACACACACACACAGGCAAACAGTGCCCCTGCTCTTTACCCTTTGGCAGTGATTGAAGCAGCAGGGATTTGTTTAAAAAATGTTTGAATCTCTTAAAAATCTAAATACTCTCCTCCAGAAAGCTACCTTAGAATATTTGGCGGCTGGATCTAATTATTCAGATATTTTGTCAGGTAGATGATCTGCTGGAGTCCAGTGAACTCATTGCCAGACCAGGCAGTGTATACTTTTAATGAGGAGATTTATTGTAAACTTGCAAGTCAGACTGCAGATTTGGGAAGTCTTTGGTCTGTTTTTGTTTTTTTGTTTTTTTGTTTTTGGAGACCCGTAGCAACAGTTACTGCCCTGCAAAAAGCTGGGTGTTGCTCCCTGCAGTGGTCACACCTCTCACTGCCTCTGCTCTGTGCAGTAAATGGGAGCAGCATCCATGAGTAAGCTGATTTTTGTTTCATCAAATACAGTATTGCTGTTGCTTCTACTCGGAGGCTATGACGAATAGGTTATTGAAACCCCACCCAAAATCTAATCTAGATATTTGAGTCAGGTCAAAGAATATTGAGATATTAGAATTAAACCTAGTCTTGTTTTGTATTTTTGCCTCACTCGGCTCATTTCTGCTGGTATGATGGAGGAGCTGCATTAAAATCACATTCAGGTGAAAATCTGGTCCCATACAAGCCTTTTAACTCTGATGGTTGTTTTTCTGTTTGCTTTCTTGGGAGCTCCTCTGTCTGTGCAGTATAAATGATGGAATGGAGGTAGAAGTGTGTGCAGCAGATGAAACACCCAATCAGCTGTACTGAACATCTAATGTTTTGCTACAACAGAATAAAACTTGGCGGTAGATGAAGTCTACACAGGGAAATGACTCATTTGCTGAACATTTTTTCTGAAGTTTCCTGAAATTCATGAAACTTTTTTGTGTTTTTGTTTCCCAGAGTGAGCCAGAGCAGCAAGTTGAATCTGATGACCAGTGAGAACCTGTCCATCTGCTTCTGGCCCACCCTCATGAGACCAGACTTCACCACCATGGATGCTTTAACCGCCACCCGCACCTACCAGACAATTATCGAGAGCTTCATCCACCAGTGCGCTTTCTTCTTCTACAATCAGCCGCTGGCTGACGGCCACACCGGCTCCCCCACCTCCACTCTCTCTGGGGGAGGAGGAACCTCGGCCTACTCCTGCATGGCCGGGGGCTACTCGTCCTCTCCGGCTCCGTCCCCAACTCCCTACGTCCTCCCCGCCACCCCTCCTGTCATCCCACATTATGGTCCTCCTCTCCACCACCATCAGCACCAGTCCCCTTCCCATTCCCCGCCTCCCACTCCCCAGTCTCCAATCCCAGCCCTACTGCCGCCCTCTCTGCACCCCCATCTCCCTCCGACTGAACAACACACGCTGTGAACCAGGGTTCAAGGGAACAAGGACAAAAAAAATAGAAATAAAAACTGGAAGATGCGATTGGAGAGTTCAAAATGAGACTTTTTGAAGGAAAAGAAGAAGAGTTAAAAGAGGAACTGGAGATGGGAAGTGAGTTTGGGAGAGATGCAGTATGTACAGGAAGAAACCTACATTTTGGAGAGAAAACATCTGAGCTTCTGCTGCTTTCATTAGGAAAAAAAAAAATCTAACTAAAAAACAGAGGTGAGCCGAGGGCAGGAACGTGGAACGATGATGAACTTCTGGACCGGGTGTATGATCGGCCTCCCTCCTGTCACTTTATCCCTTTGTTTCTCTGTCTCACTCCATCCAGGCCTGCCCTCACTGCCTTACCCACACAGGGGGGATGACACGCCACCAGTAGTGGTTGAAGTGACTTGGGGGGATTAGGGAGTGAAACATGAGGGATATTTGAACTCTGTCACGTTGGGATTGCTTCACAAACACCCAGTAGCCAGTGGATCTCTTTCTTTCTTTTCTTAGTTTCTGACCATGTTGGGAAATCTAGTGGCCAGTGCACGTTGTGTAGACCCCGCCCACCTGCTGGACCGACCCGGAGGCGGCTGCTGCTGGGACAAAGTCCTCGACACATGTTTGTTTATTTCACCACTGTACAGAGCAGACTTGTGCAACAAACACGTGTTACTACTCACCCAACAGGATGTTCTGTCCCGGGCGACTTACAAATTCCTCTCCGTCAACCTCTTATACACACACACACACACTCACACAGACAATATCAGTTTTAGTCGTGGCAGTTTGCCAAGTGCAGGAAAAAAAAGGAAATCTCACCAAACTGGATCTGCTGGGCAGCAAATGGGAGCAAAGGATTATGGGTGCTGCGACAGTGTTTTGCATTCTGAGAAGGCTCCTTCCAGTCTCCTGAACTTTACCCTCATTTTCGGAGCTTTTCAAATGAAATGCAACCTAAAATGTGAATTTTTAAAAATTGATCTGAATCTCCACAATCCTCCTTTTCCTTCTGAAAGTGTTTTGGGCTTTTCTGTAAACATCTAAAGCCGTCTGTCTGAGTCCACCTGTATCCGTGTCATTCTGTTTAACCCAGACTTCCCAGTGTTTGACAGATAGTGGGGATAATTCCAGTGTTGGACCCGTACCTGTCATGTTGTTCTGTTCACGCTGTGCTGAGTTTTTCTGTTTAGAAGTGAGCCAGTGCTGCAGGTTTTCATATTAAGAACCTTGTTGGAAAAGCACTTTTCTGAGCACTTTGAAAGCACATTTTCAATTGAGGTTGCCATAAAGTGACAGCCTCTTTTGTTGTCAGTCCGCCCTACTTCCCTCTCTCTGGGAGCGCACCGCTGACATCTAGTGGGAGACGGAGGCATCACCACAGCTGCATGGGCGTAGCACCATCCGACCGCTGTGGTTTTTAGCAGCATCAGATTCTCTATTTCAACGTGCATCAAATTAGTTTAAATATAAGAAGATAAAAATTACTCTAAAGGTCCAGATCTGTGACCCTGCAGGCCTCAGCTCTGTTGTGGTTTTATTCTTTTTCCTGAAAAGGAGTCTTAAACCTGGGTTTAAATATAATGTTTCACATCAGACTCCCCCTTACTGCCACTGTTCTACCACTTGGTCCCCTCGCTGTCCAAAAGAGACAGTTTGGTTCTTAGAGAGGAACAGATAGTCCATTCATCCATCCATCCATCCGCCCGCCTCCTGCATGACCGGAGAGGAGCATCACCAGAATTCCTCAGCCGAGCCTGCCGTTGCCGTAGAAACCGGCAAAGATGCGGGTGTTGGAGAGAGTGGCAGAAACCCCGATCGAAGCGAGTTTGTGCGTTCCTCCACGTGTTTCTGGTTGAAAGCAGAAAATCCATCCCAGCATTTCTCGATCAAAATGTCAAGAAGGAAAAAAAACTTTCAACCAATCGCATCAATCCAGGCTGGTCGTTTACCTCGTTAAATGTGTGTGTGTGTGAGAAATAAAGAGTGTGTGTGTTTGTTTTGGGCTAACAGGTTAGCGGGCTGCGCTTGGCAGACGATCCAAACGGACGTAACTGGGAGGAATGCTGCTCTCCTCACGGTTATTTACACCACCGTTCGCTTGTCCGGATTACTGATCCTCAGAGAAAGTGTGGGAGAGACCAAGGAGGGGGGGAGGATAGCGTACGGGTGAATGGGATCATTATTTGGGAGAAGGAGGGAGGAGGGGGTGACCACTAGTACTTGTGTGAGAACGCAGGCCACATGGACGTGTTAATACTAAACTGACTGTGAGGCAGCCAAAAACAGAGGGGAGGGAGAGAGGGGAAGCAAAGTGACGATTTAGATGAACAGTTTAAAAATGTGACTTTAATTCACAGATGAAACATGGCTGCATTACTTCATTTCTTTTTTTAAACAACGGTGACAGATGTCTGTTAGGTTAAACGGAGAAACGAGCAGAACTATATCCAGATGGAGGTTTATTGGTAGGTTTTCTGTTTGGAGGAGGAGGAGTTACGCTTTTTTTCTTTTAGTCAAGAGTGGTGATTTAAACAAAAACATTTTCTTTTTATGTTTTTATTTTATTAATTAAAATCCTTTTTATTTTAAAACCATTTCTTTGTGAATGATGGAGAGACCTGCCCAGTATAGTGCATGATTTCTTCCGAATCGAGGAAGAGGGCTCCAACACTCTCACTATTTAAGAGATGATACAACAACAACAAAAAACAGTAAGAAAAATAAAGAGATAATGGGGGTGGGTGGGGGTTCTTGGTGGTGAAAGTGATTTAAAATAATGAAGTACTGTAAAGTGAAAAGATAACAAACACAAACTGTCTTTATTTGCTGAGTATGGTAATGTGTCTCAGTGGGAATGGTGTAAACAGCAAGGCCTTATGTGATCTGTATCATAGTTAATAAATCAAATCTTGTAAAACTCTGGTTTCTGATTTATTTTTATTTTTTACAGCTTCAGCACATTATCACTGGCATACAAAAATATACAGTTCAGTTATTTTGGAGTGCTGTTATGTAAATATATATTGTTTAGTTGCTATCTTAATCGTAGCTTCCTGAGCAGCCTGTTCAGAGAAGAGTCCACGTTTAACAGGACAATGTAAAGAGAGAGTGGGAGTATTAACAAGGGCTCCATTCCATTTAGAAGAAGTTCTCATTTGGATTTTTACAGAAAAATCCTCATGCACAGCTGCAGAAGTGGAATGCAGCCCTCATTAATACACCTGTGACCTCCCAACTTTGAGTCAAAATGACTGCTATGAAAAGTTTTAATCAGCATCCGTCTCTTAAAATTTCACAGCTGTCAGTTTAACATTAGAGTTCTTTACTAGAGATGGAGAATAGGAGGCTTTCTGAATCAACAGGAAGTGATTATGTTGAAATGATCCAGCGCTTCAAAGCATTTCATACAATTAAATATGGCGACATCTGCTGGCCAACCTTCAACATAGCAAATGGAAGGTGTTTAAAACAGTAAGGCTGTTATATGTTCTATGGCTACTTTATTTATGCATCTTAGAGGAAAAAACACGTTTACTGGGAAATGTGCTAAACGTAAATCAAAACCTCTTTTGAGCAAGAAGTGCCGTTTATTTTTATAGTTTTATAGCAGCTTGAACTACCTAAACTCTGATTATCAGTCGATGACACTAAAGCACCTCTCCTCCTCACAATCCCACACTGAAGTCAAAACCACAACAACACTTTTTCCAATACTCCGATGATGTAATGACGCTTCATTTGGGGCGTCACGTGATCTGTTTTCATTAAGACAGGCATTGAAACATCTTAAAGCAACACTTCTGCTTTGATTGATCAATGTTGTGAGATTAAATCTTATTTTATTCACATTAATTTTATGGTTATTTACAAGCATAAATACCACAAAGTAGAACTCTGTCCTGCCTGTCAACCATTTAGTGTGAAACTGATGATAGTGAGGATTATTAAATAAAGTTGCATAAACTGCTGCTATTACATTTTGGAGATTGGAGCTGTTTTAGGAGGACAGCAGTCTTCTTCTTTTCCGTTTGACATTTCCCCTCAGGGGACTCTGGTTTTCGTTGCACTTTGAGTAGCCTTTAGCTCATCTGAACAAAGGTCATTCAGGAACCTTTTCAATGGATCAGATGTGCATTTTACATAGAAACATTTATCAAAGTGGCGAAAATATCACCTAAAAACAATTTCTCTCTAAACAACAGCGTAAAAAAGAAACTACAAGTGTGAACAAAGTGCAAGTTGAATAAAAGCTCATTTCATCTGGCAAAACATTGCATTTAATCCACTTCCATTTGCTGGACTATAAACTTTAGTTTCACATGTTATATATTCTGCAGCTTGTTGTGCAGCACTTTGCTGTGGGACCCTGAATCCACTGAGGGATGAGGTCACAGCGTCTCACAAGACCGACCCGGGTCCTCTGAGAGGACACCGTCTGTGCCATTTCAGGGTGATGTAAGGACTTCGGTCCCTGAGAGGGCGGTGTGAAGCCTCACTGCCATTTCATGGTGCCCTCAGCTGACCTTTTCATAGAGTCAAACCAAAGGAAATCCATGTCCATGACCTTTGTGGCTCGTCTCTCCATTCTGGCAAAAGAAGAAAAAATAAAGGAGCGGCTGATTGGGGATGAAAAGGGCAGGCCTCTGTGCACACAGGAACACGACCCTTGAACTGTGACCTTTAGAAGCATCATGGGGGATTGAACTATTACAGGCCAGTGTGGGTGTTAAAACACTCCGTGGTGCCAGAGTTACTCACATCTGCATAAATTTAAAGCAACTGAACTAAATCACTTTGATCTGATTGAGTTTCACGGTCCGCCATGTGCATGCGCCGCGTGGCCACTAGGAGGCAGGCTTTCCTCACGCAGGCCTGACGGGGAAGCGAGCCCGGGCTGCTGCTCTAATTGATCGGGTCAAGTCCTGGATGTCAGCGGTGAGATGACGCCTTAATCCCGGGCTCACGGTGAGCTGAATGCATCAGAAGGCTCCTCTTACTGAAGCTGAGCTCCTCTTTCCCTCTCACAGTTTGAAGTTCGAAGGAGGAAAAAGGGTTGGACTAAACTCCAGAGATAATGTGGGCTGAGCTCAGGGAAGGAAAGCCGGCGGAATAAAGACAAAAGAACTTAATTTCCAGTCATTGTTGCTCTGAATTAGAGGCGTGATGTGGAGCGAAGGTGGGTTTAAAGTTGTGAGAAACTGCAAGGAGCGGGAGGAGGGGGGGGGGGACATATATGGAGAAGAGGAGACAGGTCTTATGATGAGTCGAGGCACGTAGCTCCGCTCAGCCGTGTCTTTCTGCGCTCCGAGCCCGCAGCAGCAGCTGCGGCGGCGGGGATTGAATTCAGATGCGACCTGTCTCTCCGCTCCGCTACAGGTGGAAACGCTCCTATCAATACCGACTGTCCGAACCTGACTCCGGCCTGATCCGTCTCATTGACGGTTTCAGGTGCCCCCCCCCCCCCCCCCCCCCC
>SSNR01000070.1:107075-202755 GCA_006937965.1 Callopanchax toddi | reverse complement strand
CCCCCCCCCCCCCTCCTCTCCTTCTCCCCTCTCCTCCCACAGGAGCCCGATTGATTAATGTCTGGGTCACGGTGGTATTTCCATATTGATACCTCGATTGATGACGGCGCGTCAACACGGAGCCTTATTGACCAGCTGGAAAGTGATGCGCTCCGAGCTGTTTGGATGGGTTTTGTCATAATAGCAGCAACCGGGGTTTGATGCAGGTGCTGCAGCGCGTGCGTTCATCTACAAATATAGATAGTTTTTTTTTTTTTTTAAAAAACCTGAATAAATCTAATAAATATGCAGTGGGTTTTAAAACCTGGGGGCCATGCAGCTTCTTGCATTGATGTTTTTTTTTCTTAGGGTGGCAAAGGTGTGGCATGAGGTTTCAGCAAAGCTGGATTAGGCCCCTCAGGCCCCCTCTGCACTGACATGGATCACATTTCAATTATGCACCTCTATGTCAAACTAACCGAGTTCTGATATTTAAATCGCCAACAGCTAAAGTCTCTTAAATCGTTTCAATTTGACTTCTGACTTTGGTCAAATGAACTTTGCACACAAAGTCAGGTAATTTGTGTTTGGCTTTTTATTCCTGCTTTTTGGAAACAAGTCGTGTTTGAAGGCGTGATTAGTCACCTTTAAAACAAGATGCAACTTGTAAGGTTAATGCATTCTTGGGATGTGCAAAACAGCTGAACCTGCCTGAAATGTGCTGTTTTTTGTAAATATACATATATTGAATTGCTATCTTAATCATAGCTTCCTGAGCAGCCTAATTCAGAGAATGGATGATTGCATTTTTTTTCACAATAATGAAGAAAAGCAACACATGAAGGCCATTTTCCCTACGCCCCAATACCAACATCAGGTCAGTATGGTCCTGTACATGTACTTAATGTAATTGTACTCTAATACAATGGAATCTATGCTACTTTACTTAGCTCTTAGCTGAGTTGCAGTGGGAGACAACAGCAGCTAACTCTGTAGTAACTCTGGAGGCGATACTTGGTATCTTCTACAAGTTCTCAACTGAAAGAACTTGTACTTTCTTACTTCTGTACTTCCATCCTTAATTTTGACCCCCTAGGTGTAGCAGATAAAGCTAACGGAAACCTACAGGACTCAGAGCTACAAGCTAGCTCACTGGCTGCTAGCAAAACATCTACTTTGTTCAAACTTTTTTTTTAAAGAGACATTTATTAGACAGTCTTTCTCTTTACTTTTACTTTTAGTTGGTATCCCATCTTTAAACTTTCCACTTGTTTCTAATTGATACAAAAACTGATTCTGGATCAGCTAGACTGTCAGGCTGTTAGCTGGCTGACCTGGAATCAGTGTGATTGATTCATCTGGTCTTTGTACCCATAGATATCATATATATCACTAGATACCCTATGTGGGACTCTACGGAGTCCCTACATGGCGGCCATCTTGCTTCAGACAGCTGACGTTCTGCTCTCTATGGTAGCAGAATGAAGATAAGTGATAAACTTAACTAAAAATAATCATAACTCGATGAAACATGAACGGATTTGCAAACGGGTTACTTTCTTACAAACATCATTATGTATAGACTTGAGATTTGATACTTTTACAATTTATGAGTTTCCCAACCATTATTGATATATTTGCATTCACAGCCACGTCTCTGACGTTTATAAAAAATGCAAACCGTTTGAAAATCGGTAAAAAATTGAGCAGGTTAGAGGTATTTATTAGTACATGCTTCATTGACACCAATGTTAAGAAAGGGGGGCAGCTGTACGAAGTAAGATGGCCACCGGCGTAGGGACGTCAGGGTCCATTGACGAACAGCGCGGGTGAGACATCTAGTGATATGATATCTATGTTACCAACCATCATCAACATTAGCCAATCAGAACAAAGTATTTTGTTTTAATATGAACTTCTAATAATATTTGGCAAATATTAACCAGATTTATTCTAAAATCCCACCTCAAAGTAGTGTTTGATTCTAAATGACTATTTTTATTCAAGTATTAATAATAAATAATAGTGAAAATCTACTTGAACATGTCTTTTATAGACTTGAACTCATCAATAACACTTTATTTTGACGGGCACAGCACGTTTTCTTTAAAATTTTGTTATGAAGGAAAGTAAGAAGTCAACCACATAAAACTCAACATGCACAATAAATGTTTATCCAAACACTTTACATTAATACACAATTAATATAATAATAATACTGCAACTTTATGGTTTAAGCATTTTTTTATGAGCATAACACTGAAAAACCTCTTGTTTGAGAATTTTTGTGAACATTAAAATAGTTTTTATGCTACAAAACCTGACCGTTAAGTTGTCTGTGAAGTGAACCTTAAACTGATCCTGTTTAATCTACAGCTCTGTACTTATATTAATACTGACTGATGTCTCTCTTTCCAATATGCCAGACATGTGGGTGTGTCACTGTAACAGGCTGAAGCTGTCAACGATGGGTCTAACTATTTATGTTGAGACTTAAAATCATCTCTGCTGGTGAAACTTCCTGGTCTGCTTGGTGAGTAAAATCATTCTGTGTGTGAAATCAAAATCAGACTGTTAGGTAGAATGAGACGTTCTATAAGACTTTTAGCAAATGTACAAAATATATGAACTAGTTTACAAATATATGGTGTCAGCTAAGGCTTTGAACAAATACTAAACCGCCTGAACTTTGTCTGAAATCCACCACAGAAATTAAACATTTTCCAGAATGTTTGTGAAGTTTATAGGGACTGGGTATATTGTGCCCCCAGTCCCTTCTTACTGATGCCACTAGGAAATAAAATCTGATTTGTGACAGTTTTACTTAGTGGTTTAAAGAAACAGCTCAGAATTAATAGCAGGGCTTTGATTTTTACATAAGTTAATAAAACAGCAGATTAAAGTGAAGTAGTTAGCAACAATTAAAAAGTATTTTAGAGGCAGAAATATGAACACAACCACTCTTGATTTTCCTGTTTTTGTTTCTTCAAACTGAGACTCACTTGTGTTTATTCTCACTGTTAACATGACCTTTATTAACTACTAAATCAGGTCTTTATTGCTCTAAACCAGTGTTTGTTTTCTGGTTTCTTTAAGGTTCAGTCCCTAAGGAGCAATTAGGTTTACAGCTGGCAGTAACTAGAGAAATATAAGAAATATGATCATACGAGTTATTTAAAAGAACAATAAGTAATGGAATGAAGGATCACATGACGTCTTGTCAGAATGCATCTGAGTCCTGATAAATCAACTCTTTCCTCTAGAAATAAGAAAAAAAATGACTAATAGTGCTTTAATTGAACTAAGTTCAGTTTACCAACAATAAAGTTGACCTGATTTTGTGATAAACACATTTCCTGCATTGTGATCTGTACTTTTAGGATGTTTCCTCTTCATTCTCCTAAAACAGCTTGTTTTTTCCCTCACCAGGTCGAGTTCTCGCTCTGACAAATCCACAGAGACCCGAGAGCTGAACTCAATTTCACAGACACCTTAAATTAAAAGATACAGGTTCGACGCTATGATTCTTTGGGGTTTCTTTTCCACCTGCTGTGGAGATTATTTTGAAGGCAGAGGGCATTGAGCGGAGATGACAAAAAATTAAGTGCAGTGTCGAACTGGCGCCCCTTTCCAGCTGTAGGGTCAGTGGTTTAAATGAGCGCTCGGCCTTCAGGTCTTTGTGACAAGTATCGAGAGCATCGCCGTCTACTTGCTGATTACGTCTCCTGAAGTGGAAAAAATGCAAATAATAAATGTATGAGCAACGTGCTTGTTTTTTTTTTTTTTCTATGCTTGATTAATTATGCTGTTTAATTCTAGATCCACCACGCTGCTCCACCGTATAATTTCCCAGTGGTTTTGGATGTTTCTTCTCTCGTATGCGCACTCTCCTATTTTTTTTTTCTTCCTTGCAAAATGAATCGTGGATCCAATCGTCTGTACCCGGGGGACAGCGGCGTGCTGGCGAATGGGCTGACCAATCATGAGCATCAGAGGCAGACACACAAACGCGGGGAGCCTTTTGTTGTGCGCGGCGCTCATCGAGTTAGAGGACGACAAACACAAAGATTGAGTGTAAGACGACCAAACGGCCAACTTTTCCTGTGTTTTTGTTGTTTGCTGGTCAGTGTGCGTTTCTCTGAGTGGGCGGTGGAGTTTTGGTCCCATTCATGATGTAAACTGGGACCCTGACTGCTCCTCTATTCCCAGCCTGGCCAGCCCCGTCTCTCAGCCTCTTGACAGTTCCAGGTTACAGCTCTCTTTTTTGCGCTTCCCCTTGGCCCTCCTCTCCTCTTCTCTTCCCTCCAGCCTTCCTCTCCAACTCTCCCAGGGGCCCCACTGAGAATGCTGCTCAGATCCAGGCCTCTGAGCCCCAAAGCCGGTCCTAATCCTCTTCATCGATCGTCCTGAGATTTTCCCTCTCCAGCACAGCAGGCCCAGCTCCCCGGCACTCTCGCTCCTGAACCGCCAGCACCTCTCAGTCAGAGAAACACCTAAAACAAGGCCAGGCACATTACCTGTGTCTCCTCAGCAGATGGGTCTGGCTCATGTGAGGTTGCATGATGTTGTCTCCTGTATTTTTCAGGCAACCCTTTATACATTTTTTCACACAAAGAGGAGGTTTTCTGCCAATTTAAATATTTTAGGGTCTGAACAAGCAAGAGGGACATGGAACTGGTTGAATCACAGGATAAACTGGGAACTGCTTTATGATCAACCGAAAGGCAACAGTTCTCATCAGGGTGAAAGTGCTTCTGCCAACATCCGTCCCTCTTGCTCTGTGCACTCACGCCGTTTGAGCCAAAAACAGCATTTTGTTCATTATTTCATCTCCTATTCGTGTAGTTATGATTTTCAAAATGTTTACTGTAAACTCCTCGTATCACAACACAGGTGTGTTTTGGAAGAAGATGGACACAGATTGTGTATTTTGTGTGAAGCTGGACATGTAACCTGATATGCTTGAAACAAAAATGTGTTTTAAAGATAAGTAACTATTTTTCTCCACCCTAACTATTTAGTTAAAGGACTAGTTCCATCATTTTTAATGTAGCATTCTGTCAGTTATATATCTACAGTGAAGACCATACCCACCGGTGACATCACTCAAACTGGGAGGAGTCTCTAGAAACAGGAAGTGGTCTTCTAACTGAAGCAATGCTCATGGCTAGTCAGATCAGGAGAGACGCTGCTGCAGATCAGCACCACATTAGTTGCTAACTTTTAGGTATTTAAATCAACTCTTGCTCAAAAAGTCCCACTGTTAACACCTGTTATTGAACCTCTATAATTTTGCATGAGACCGTTTGCGTACTTGATGGTGTTCATGCTGCAGCAGGACATACAGCAGCTTAATAATGTGGATTTTGTTCAGTTGAAACATACTAAACAACTTCTAAATGACTGAAATATCCCTTTAGATGACATCTCAGTGAGCTGTGACTAGTTGGGGACAAAACTGAGGAAAACATACAGGCTTTCACTTCACACTGAACTGGAATGCATGACACGTTTTCAGTAACTAGATCATGTAGGGCGTATGATGTCACTGCAAACAAATTGCACCACTCACATGCAGATTTTCTTGTTATAATTCATTCACAACCTATGTCTCAGTTTATTGCAAGTTAGACTCAATTTATTCATCATTTGGTTGCCAACCCCTCCCAAAGACGTCTCACAACCCCCACATTTTCTGACTTACTAACTAAACTGAACAGGTGTCAGACACCTGTAACGACTCGGTGACTATTTAGAGCAAAATAAACTGTTGAGAATGTTTTGAGACATCCTGGAAACCTTATGAATGCCATTCAAGCTGATCATTGCAGCTAACTGATGTTTGCAAACATAAAAATACATGTAACTGTTACTTTTACACATATTATTTTCCAGATCTGACCAAAAATGGCCATAAGTATAATGAACTGGCAAGGCTAAAGGTCATCAAAGAACAGGACAGGATTAAAAACACTACCTCACAACAGGACTAGTGGGACAGAAACGGGGCTTTAACTGTAGGATCTCACAAAGCACACACACACACACTGGGTGGCTTGATTACTTAAGTGAGTACAGGTGAGTGACTACAAATTTAATATAGGTAAGGATCCCCCAACCAAAGGAAACGATGATCCAGAAGTAAATGCAAACCAAAAAGAAAATGCACTCAATTTGAGTAAAAACCCACGACAATAACTCCATCAGGCAGCAGGTGATACGCCTTCCTACAAGGAACTATAGGTCTTTAAGTATTTATGAGTTTGCATGAAGGACTGTGTTGCATTAGACTTGCATCTACATTAAAAATACATATTTATCATCTGCATGAGAAATGTATTTGTAACAATAAGGGAGAATTTCCAGTTAGTTAGAAACCACAACAACCCAATGAAGGTTTGAAAGTAATGAAAGTTTAGTGGTTATTTAGTGTACTTGGATGGTATAAGAAATTTTGTTTTCTAAAAAAAAAAAAAAAAAGACAGAGTGATTTGCATCTATTTTTGTATTATTATTATTTTTGCCAAACTTTTTGGTGTAATCAAAAGATTTAGTTGTTTTTTTAAATCCTGTTTGATCGTTTTTCAAATAGAGATTTTATGGAGTAAAACTTCATTTTGACTAAAACAGAACAAATGTCATTTTACCCACTGGCACTTCTAATAATAATTTTGGGGGAAATTGAGCAATTCCTGGTTAAAAAACAATCTTGCTCAATATTTGCCTGAACCCACAGAATAGAAACACATTTCCACCAAAGATTTGAAATAAATACAAATTATTTTCTAACTTATATTGATCTTGCTGCTCCTAGCATGGTAGTTTACACGAAAAAACATCTGCTCAAAAGGATCCTCAGCATTAAACTTGAATGGCGTCGCAGTGGCTTAGTGAGGAAACAGAGAGGTGAAATCTCAGAAAAGTCGTTGAACTAAACGTGAACCAACCCAGGTATGTTTAAAACATTCTGTAACAGATGAAAACAGAAAGGCATCTAAAAGATGGAGCTCCTGACACTCAGCACATGCATAGAGCTGATGAAAATGAAGCGACGGAACGTGATAAATGCAATGCAGCTCCACTGGAAGATGAGAAAGGATCATTACTTCAGGCCTCATGGGAAAGCTACCAACCAACAGTGTATCCTGCACAACATACTTGTTAATAATTTATTTACATGCCAGGCTTTCCCTGGACTCTGCTGTGTCTTTTACTGCAAGCGTGGAGGTTTTCAAGAAGTATTTGAACAAGAGCGGCGAGGCCACGTATTTGGTGAAACAGCAGATAATTCCAGCTCATGCTTTATTAACAGGATTTTTTTTGTGTGGTTGCCATTTAAATTCCCAGCCATTAATAGGAGAACAGCTGGACTCGTATCAATACCACATCTGTTACGTTCATTTATTTTGTGATATCGATTTGGTGTTGGATGGATTTGATTGGATTGTGATATGTATTTAGATTTTATTAATGAGAATAAATTACCTGCAGCCCTTCTGCCCATGTACTTAATGCAAAACTCCATTTTTCCCCACACATATCTATTTTTGCAGCTTTTCCATTTTCTCATTCACTGCCCTCCATACCTCAGTGCATCGCTCTTTCCTCCTGTACCTTTCCTTCTCTGCCCTTTCCTCTCTCTTTCTTCCCATTTTTCTTGCCCTCCTCTTGTCTGCTCCCTCCCTCCTCTCGTTTCTCTCTGCCCTCCCTCTTTCTCTTTATTAATTTATTGGGTTGTTATTCTCCTTGCCTGGCTCTGCTAATGAAGGCAGGATGCAGATGAGGGCAGAGGTCATCTCCGTAGCGATCGACCTCGCCGCCCTGCAGCATGGCACTCTGACTGGCACAGGTCAGTGGCAGCTGTCAATCAAAGCACACACAAGCACAAATACATGCACACACACACACACACCTTCAGTCCAACACTCCCACTAAATAAACACTAAAAATTAAAGTTGTACAGTGATTAAATATTTATCATCAGCTCAAGCAGATTATATAGCAATTTTCCAAAAACACAGGTGATCAAATCTTTGTTTTATGCACTGAAATTAGGACATTTAATCTTTATCACAAGTGTGTAGTCTTGATATAGCATCAAGGTTGTTAGAAAACTGTGTAAGATTCTGAGAATGTTAGAAAAAAGACGACCTTTTGAATAGAAAAGTTGTGACTTATTTTGGAACATAAATGCCAAAATGGATTTAACAGAAACTGCTGTGCTTTAAGTAACAGTGACATCAGAGAACTTACAGTTTTGGTCTTGTTGGACCTTTCTGCGGCCTTTGACACTGTTGATCACAGCATCTTAATTAACAGACTTCATGACTTGGAGGGGATCTGTGGAACTGTTTTAGACTGGTTCAGATCATGTCTTAAACAGAAGTTTAGTGTATAAACTAAATCATGTCAGATACTACTGATCAGCTGTGTGGGGTACCCCAAAGCTCTGTTCTGGATACACTCCTTTTTACCACAGATACACCCTCTTGGACAGATAATTAATGCATTTAATAATATTTCCTATCACCTTTATGCAGATGGCATTCAGCTGTACTGCTCCTTCAAGGACTTTGAGTTCTTCCAACTGTCTGAACTACTGAAGGGCCTATCAGAAATTAACTGGTTAAAAAAATCAACTCTAAATAGACTGAATGCCTGATCATTGACCCAGAGAGCAAAGTTCCTCTGATCAGACAAGATTGGTAACTGAAAATCTGCCATCAAGTCAAAGATGAGGAATTTTGGTGTTTTTGACCAATCAGTGTCTCTCAAAACTGCTTTTATCATCTGAGAAGGTTGGTATTTAAACATGAACTTATGTTTTTATTTCAGCCCTTCTAGATTATTTTAACACATTTTTAAGTTTTAACTAAAAAGCTCTTGATTGCATTTAGTTGATCCAGAACTCTGCAGCCAGGCTCCTAACCAGAACCAACAGAAAAGCTCACGTCACCCCTGTTTTAAAGGCACACTAAGTAATATTTTCATATTTTAAAATATTTTTTCTTGAGCCAGTATGTGCTAATATGACCCTTTACAGGCTTAATGAAAAGTCACCCAGCCCCATCTGCTGCTTGGATCCAGAATACTGCAGTTGCAACTTCAGAGTCTCTGGTCCAGTGCCCTGAAGTCTCACAAAGTCACGTATCTCCAGAGAAGCAGTAACACTTCACAGCCATCTGTGTTTACACCTCAGAATCTGATCAGGACAGACGAGCTGAAGACACAGACATCATATATATGAGCTAAGAGATCTATTGTAACGTGTTCATCATGGCAGAGCCTCCAAAGAAACGAAAACCTTTATCTGTTGAGTGAAAACACGGCACATGGGTCAACAGTTAGTTTTTACTACAGTGATTTAAAACGGACACTAGTGGGTGCTAAAACAAGCCAAAACTGCCTAGTGTGCCTTTAATGTTTCTGCACTGGTTACCAGCAAACTTCAGAATTCACTTAAAGATCCAGATGTAAATTTTTGGGGCTCTGCAAGGTCAAGCTCCTCTTTAATTTGCAGAGTTGTTAAAGTCGTATACTCCAACCGGAGCCCTCTGGTCCTTCCAAAGACCTGATATAAGACCAGAGGACTGCTGTTCCAGTCAACTGTAGAATAACCTTCCTTTATCTTTATGTTGCATTGACACTTGTAACTCCTTTAAAAGCAGCTGAAGTCATTCTCCTTGTATTCCAGTTCATTAGCTCTCCAGATCATCTTGTTCTCCACTCCTTTGGGGTCTAAAGCTTTACATCAGATTGTTGTGTGTTCTTGGGTCATTCTCCTTTGCTACTCTTTTCTAATGTTTAATTTAGGGCTGCCTTTGTTGCCCCTGAAGGTGTCTCCAGTGTTAGTGCTGCCGTATCAAAAGGATGTCCATGTTTGCTCGTCTGCAGTAGGTTTAGAGTTCCCTGTCAGTAATTGAGCTCGAATCACGGGAATCTCCCGAGACTTTTATTGTGAAAAGTTGGCAGATGGACAAAACATAGATCTTGTTCTGACTGTTTATGTTACAGGAGACGATCTATGTTTTGCTGATCTTGTTTTTGGAAGTGGCTGTCTGTGTTTTCTTGTTGTCTGACCACACAGTGTGTGTGTGTGTGTGTGTGTGTGTGTGTCTGAGCTGTGTGAGTCTGGTAATTCCTCCTCCTGGACTGTATACGGTCCTTTGTGTTTGACATTAAGGGTCATGACCCCGGTTTTGGTCCAGTTGATTCTCACTCCTACCTTTTGAACTGTTAAGCTGATTTTCCTTCTCAAAACATGTGTCGGTGAGGATGTGACAACATGGCAAGGTCAAGAGGAAAAAAAAAATCAAAATCTTCTGGTGTTGTGAAGAAAAACCATCTGATGCCTCTTGATTTGTTAGAGCAGAATCCAGCTGATGTCAAAAAGTTCAGTGGACATCACACAGGCCTGTCTCAACCCTGTGCTCTCTGCAATGTCACTGTTCCCAAGGCAGCACATGAAGCTAGCTCAAAAGCTCTTGATGATCAAAGTTATTTCTGTCACTATTCTGCACGCTCTCTGGATACACCAAAAGCCATCCCTGTGGATGCTGTCAAATGTCTTTTGAAGAACACCTGCCTCGGCTTCTGTGTTCTCTGTTCGATAATGTTGCACAGCAAGAAGATGTGACGGGTGTAGAAAACAGCCTGCTCTTTCTCAGCTGTAAATTTTCTGTTTCTGAGATCCACTGAATGATAACCTTGAACGGGATCTTCCTTAGAGTTAATATTTGTTGGAATCAGAACGAACTGTGACTGGTATGAACGAACACAACCAGGGGATAATTACTGCCACCTGCAGCCTCTCATTCTTTAATGTTGACCAGAGACCGTCTCATTCTGCTTAATAATCAGTCATTTAATAAAATGGTTGTCATATGTAACAGAGACCGTTTTAATAGTCTATTTTATCTATGGATCATTTGTGAAAGGAGCTACTGGGACGGCACAGAGTGCAAAATGCATTTTCTAGAGAAGGCATTAAAGTAGCGTATTGTACCACATTGTACTGCAACATGTCCTAATATTTTGTATTGTATCACGTTCAGTTGTATTGCATTGTACTGCATCATGTAGTAGTTAATTACACTCTCTCACGTCATATCATATTGCTTTGCGTCATATTGTGTTGTAAATGCTTGAAAATGAAAAAATGTGATAGTTTCCATAAACTTTTTGTTTAATGCATACAAGAATATACTTTGATTGTCTTTAATAACCAACTCTAACGTATGAACCCATCTCATTTTTGTTTCACTCCAGTTGCTTTTAATTACAATTTTTAATTGTTTAGGAACCGAGTATAAAACATTTGGAAGATTTTACGTAAAATAATCAGTTCCCGTTCTCTCAGAAAACAAGATTTCAGCTGCTCAACTGCACATAGTCGTTGTCTGATTTTCCTTTTTATAGATGTTCAGCAGGAGACGGATAAACTGCAGACAGCTGGTTGAATACCTGCTCAGTGAGTTTATGAGGAAGTGCTGTTGTAAGTCATGCAAAATGAGATCCAAAACTGCCCTATGTCATTAGGCACTGATGCAGAATCACCACATCACAGGCACTCGTTTGTTGACATTCACTGGGTGGCTGGATTGTCCTTCTCATCTTTGACATTTAGAACCTGATGCTCATTTTCCCAAAAGTGAGCTGAAAGGGGACACTTCTGACCACAGAACAGATGTCCACAGTCCATCTGAGATGAGCCTGTGCCCAGAAAACTCTGCACTGAATCTACAGCAGATAATCACTGTTTAATGGCATCTCGATCCCCAAAATCATACACATCCCCAACTGCCCCACCACCCCTCAAATATACACCCAACAGCGCCACAGTGGTGCAGATGTTTGCACGTGCACATGCTATGAAGACTTCCACCTGTGTTAAAGTGTCTAATCCCTGTGAAGACCTTTGAACTGATCTGTTATGCTTCCCAAATCTCAGCACTTGTAGCGTTTACAACCCCTGCTCTTCATCACAGCATGTCAAGCGATTGTGTGTGTGTTTGTAGATGCACTCTGCGTTAAGACGTCCTGCATGCATGTCAATTTTGTTCTCCGTTATTGTTGTGGGTTTATTTGTGTGCTCAGCCATGTTCTCGGGACTGTTCACCTGCAAACTGGGTGTTTGCGAATGTGCATGAGCGCGCAGCGGTCACACATACCCGCAAACACACACGCACACATCTCTATTAGCAGTATAGTAGTGTTAACAGTGTTATGCCATGCGTGAACCTCTCCACCTTTCCCTCATATCTATGCAAAGCTGGGGTCCTGTCAATCAGTCACCTTGGTGACACGGAGCCCCACCTCCCCAATTAGAGCTGACAGGGCAGGATTAGGAGGGGGGCGGGCCCCCTCCGACCTGCCTACGTGTCAATCACGCGCCGGGCATCCACACGCCTGTTTACTGTCAGATCCCATCTCCGTCTGTCAGACTGCACGGCAGCCGTCGCCCTGGGAGGAGGAGGAGGAGGGTGGAGGGAGACAGAGAGGGGGGCGGAGGAGATCTGATCGGAATTAACTATGCTTCCCCCCACAGACCGGCCGTGCTTTTAATTCATGAAAGGGATGAGAGGAAAGTGGGAAGAGAGAGGGAGTGATCGAGGGAGGAGAGCGTTTAAAACCCAGAGCAGGGCCTTCTTTAGAAGTTTTCAGAGTGATGTTTCTTCTCTCCCTGACAATCACTTTTCTTCTCCTGCTAACTTTCTTTCTTACTTTGACTTTATTTGCAGGTGTGCGTTGAGTTATCATCAACCTCTCCTCTCCGTTGAAACACCCTTTGACCCTGTTGTTTTAAATTGGCAGTTTGTTTCCTTAATGAACATTTAGTTTGGGTCAGTTTATCTAGTGCTGCTCACTCAAATGTGTGCCTCTGTTCCAGTAGGTGTCTTGTGTGCATGTGTGTGTGAGTGTGAAGTATTGTCTACACACCTACTGTGTTGAATGCATAATGCTGCTCTGCTACTCAGATTGGGAGCACCAAAGCGGTGTCATATATTCACACAATGCTCGCTGATTGTGTTGCTGGATTGTGTGCATTTCTTCTTTTTCCCCTGGTGGTGGCCAAACTTTGACCTTGGCGCCCTCTCTCTAATCCTTTAGCAAATGAGGGCTGTGTGGGACTGAAAAGAGGGTGTTTGGGGGTCTGCACCGGGCCACAGTTTTAGGATTAGAGGACCAGAGTGAAGGTCTAGGGGTTATGAGGGATGAAGAGGAGGCAAACAATGGATTGTAGGGGAGGAAAAGGAGGGATATCGTCAGCATTCTGTGGGTCACCAGTGGTCTCATTACCTCAAAGAAAGAGGATATCTTGTTTGTTGCTTTTGTCTTTGTTGTATTTTTATTCTGCAGGATCAAAATGTATGTGCAGACCTCGGTCTAAGGAAGGTTTACATTTGTGTGTGTGTGTGTGTGAGAGTAGATTCTGCCATGAAGCAAAATCCTTCCTTAATTTAATACAAAGGTTTCCTATTTTCATCTGAATGAATAAAACTTGTGTAAACGTGCATTTAATTATGTTTAAAACATTCGTTCTGCAGCAACAGCAGCAATCCGCCTGTTTTACCGTTTCTCAAACTCGTCATTTGCTCTGCGCTTACATGATTGTCAGGTTGAATTAATAAATGTCAGTTTATCCTGATCAAACTGTTTGTCAGCTGTCCTGTAGTACGCGGCTGACAGGTATACACGCTCCGTGTTGTTTCTGCTGAAACCCGTACGTTCTCTGTGTTTGTTGGTAGCAGGCGTACGTGGGCTGAGAGCGTTTGTGTGTTTGCATTAGCGATGCGTTTGCAGCGCCGTGTCTGAGACGCAGCAGCTCAGGTGTCTGCTGGAGTCTGCTGAACGACCTCGCTGCAGGGAACGGGCTATCATGTTAATTACTTTACACACACCCTGCCAGCCAAGCGTGCTACACAACTGCTGAGCTCACACACACACACACTTAGCACTGTTAAACACACACATTCATGCATGCCACATCATCCGTCTTTCTTTCATTTTGCCGTTTCTCTGTCTTCCTGCTCTCTCTCTCTCCATTTGAAGGCCTTGGACATCAATTCCCCCCTTGCTTTCAAGAAAGATTGTTTTATATTCTAATAAATTCAACTCCGTCCTGTGAAATTAATTGACATTCATTCGATGATTCCAAATTCCTCAGAGGCCGTTCTTTTGTTTCAGCCTGTCAGTGAGCTGCGAGTGAGATCGGACTAAATGTTTTGTCATCTCACACTCCAGGGTAAGCTGCTCCAAAGCGTTAGTGCCTGAGGTCAACTTAACCTCCTCGCGGTCTCATCTCTCCCTCTTTATTTCATCTTACTGCAGAGCTTGTGAACGGGGATGGGAGACAGAAAAAAATAAAGACTCTTGATCAGAAACTTGGTGGAAGGAAATTCTTCATGTGCCTCCTTCCGGACAGTTGTTTTCCAGAGTCCGGAGAAGCGGGGGAGCGGTATTGGCCGGGGCAGGTTGATGCCTTTAGTTAAATGATGCTGGCACGCAGAGGGATTGCTTTGGGAAGTTGTCATCCATCATGATTTTTAGAATGACTCTAAGCAGCACTCTGCTTTTGGGGTTATGGTCTGGGATCCGTGATTGATGTGAAGTGGATGTGTGTGTTGGAGGGAGGACTGGAAAGTAGAAACTGAATGTGTGTGTGTGTGCCTCTTTGGTGAAAATAAGTAATGATTGGCCGTCCTCTGGAGAAGTTTGTTAAATTTTCCCTCTGATCTTTGTTGTGGAAGCTAATGGAGGATCTACTGACTGAAGTTCAGATGATATTAATGATCAGTGGAACGTTTAATGAATCCTACCATGTGGTTAAAAGTCTATACCTATTTATCTTTAAGCTTTGATTTCTGGAGCTGGCTGTGCCGGCGCCTGGATGCGCTCTTTTTCTCGTTATTGTGCTTCTTTAAGCTTAAGCGTTGTGCGAGACCCGTTAATTCTTCAATTAGTTTGATCCCAATATTCAGGAGAGATTGTGGAGGATAATTGCCGCTCGAAGACAGGGGATGGCCGCTGTTGTGTTTTCAGCAAACAGGAGGGATAAAGCACAAAACGAGATGAAAAGACGGAGCAGAGAAAGCCTTTAAAGGCCTGTAAGTGGGTGGAGGTGAGCAGGGAGATCGGGATGTCTGAGGAGGTGGGGTGTAGATGTTAGATGCTCAATCAAGCCGTGTGAGGACAGTGTAATTAATCCACTGAAGATGTCTGATTGCAGATGACTTTGGGAATACCGGAGTGGTGGCCGGACCTGAGGGAAAGGCGGCGGGGGGAGGAGGAGGAGGGAGGGCAGGAACAAGATGGATGCAGGGATGCAAGGAGAGGAAAAGCGGAAGGGCAAACAGAGGGAGAAAGTGAGATTAATTGAGAAGAGGGAGATACAGTAGCTTTTAAATAAGAAGGATGAGTTTCAGTGACAATGTTGGGAAAAAAAAAAAAGAATTGATTGTGTCCAGGTCGGGTCGAGCCATCAGTCACAGCACTGTGAGGGATAAAGACACGTATGTAAAGAAAGCAACACCGAGCTGCTAACTCACCCTGGAGTTTCTGGAAAACACTTTCCTTCGAGACAAATGGACGTCGATCCTGTTTTAATGCTAATACGCTTTTAAGGCACTATTAGCTGGCAGAGGTTTGCTTTTATTTAATGGACTATTAATTTGTTTGAATGCATTTTCTCTGCGGGGTTACAGTAGAGCGCTGGCTCGGCTTTAGCTCAGCTCCTGAACCACACGTGTTTCCCAGCTCTTTAGAGTCTAACCCTTTAACTATCTAATTAAATCTGATAAAACTGAGTAATCATCGGAGCAATAAAGCGATTACTCATCATGCTGATGCGGGGGATTGTTTGGTTGTGATTTGTTAAAGGGTTTTTGTTTTTTTGCCTTCGTTTCAGAATATGTTTAAAGTTTTGTTGCCGTATGCGGGTGACGGCAAAGCTCTTTGTTTTCCAGGGAGACGGGAAGCTGCAGAGGATTTTCACGAGGTGTCAACCCTCACGCATGCAGTGGGAAAACGCTGACAAAAGTTTGAGTCTTTCAACTTCTTTTATGGCGGAGAAGACGGAGCGGGTGAAGTCAAAACACACTTTTCCTCTCTTCATATTTCAGTTCAAATCGATGCAAACACCAGTTCAGACAGTCTGATGTGCTGTTTTGACACAATGCTGTTTTCCATTACCACTATGTTTGTCCTCTGCTTTTCATGTAAAGCATCAAGAAACTGTTAAATACTTAATTTAGAAAAGTGGATTTCAAACAAAACAATTACTATCTGATTAAAATGGCTTTCAGCTTTAATTTAAGTGTTTACATTATACAACCAGTCAGACAACAACAACCGCTCTTCTACATACTGCTGTTGCTTATTGAAGCAGAACAAAGCAATTAAACAATTGTTTATTATAAAAAACTCAACTGGCTACCAGTAGCTGCCACGTTCTTCCAAATTCTTGACTGAAAAATCCACAATCTGTTCATTTTCTCAGATAGAGTCCAGACTGAGTGTCTGAAGGTTTTCACATCATGTTTGAGCCAGTTTCATTCTGACCTACAGCTAAATTCACAACCAGCCCAGATCTCTAAAACATAAAACGTTTCTGTGCACAGACCTAACCCTGTGCATAAAATGTAGGCCCTGAATTTGGAGCTCAGTCAAAAGAATGCACTGCTATTTATAAAAAAAACTTTCTACAAACTAGAGGTGTGCATCACTGTATGTTCTGTCTGGTACACATGATGTGCTGTTAGTTTAAATCTTTTGAAGTGGGAAATGTTTACTTATATCTGCGCTGTTGTAGTTGTTTGAACAACCTCAGTATGGAGAAACAGAGATGAGTTCAAATCACAAACATGTGTCCAGTTCAGACAAATGCTATTTTATCAACCACTACACGGATGTGCAGTTCACATGCGGCATTAGCATCAAAGCTAGCTCTCTGCAGCCCTTCTAGCTTAGTCTTCATCGCATTCATGCTGTGTAATCCAATAACCGTGTACAGCGGTCCCTCGTTTATTGCGGGAGTTCTAAAAATAACTCGCAATAGGCGAAGTCCGCAAAGTAGTCAGCTTTATTTTTTACAATTATATTTTAAGGCTTTTTTAACTCCTCACTACACAGTTTATACACTTTTCTCAGACAGGCATTAACATTTTCACACTTTTCTCTTATTTAAACACTCTTGCGAGTGTTTGGTACCGGACCATCAGAACAGAAGAATAAAAAAATGTAATTGATGTATTGATCGCATCTGAAAGATCCTACCCAGACATCGTGTGTTTTGTCACCCACAGCACCGTTTTCACCTGCTGAGAAGCTGCAAGTGAGCTGAGCTGCTTTGTGCTTCTTGCCTGAGCTGAATGCGACTCGCTCCGGTCCGGTGTAGGTACCTGATGTACACCTCAGATCTGGTACCTACACAGGAGCACAGCGTGTGTTCGAGAGGATGCACTGCACCCCGCGTCAGTGACACACAATCGATCTCCTCAGGACATAGAACACAATGCATTGTAAAAAAAAAATAAAGCATGCAAAATTGCACAAAAAAATCCGCGAAAGGTGAACCGTGAAAAAGCAAGGGATCACTATAATCCAAATTTGACAGCAGCATAAAGATTAAAAGCTTTCATTTAAATCTCTATGAATCTTTGTAGTTTTTCTTTTAAAAAAACAGCGATTCATTTTGTCATTTCAGTTGATCGAAGCTCTACTTTTCCAATCTGGTTGTTCAAAACTTCTCTACAACAGGTGTGTTGTATGTCAATACCCTGTTAAAATGTTGACTCAGACTGGAAAATAAATTAATTTCCTACAACTTTTTTACCTTGGAGTCTAACTTTTGACCGAGGGTTCCAGTTTACTGAAGCCTCCCCTGCCTGTATGTCTAAATGCATGTTTCTAAATGTATACATTTATGATCTCATGACTGGTTAAAAGAGTTACACAGCAATGAAAGAGACTGGTAAAAATCAAGGTTTGGGTGTGGCTTCAAAACACTGAGAATATTTTATTAATTTATTAGTAGTTCTCAAACCTCTGATAGGAAATCAAAACAATAATGATTTTACTTTCATGCTGCTGTTTCAACAAGAATAGTTCTCCGTTATTCCACAAAATCCAAACATCACGGTCTGTGAGAAATACTTGATTAAATAAATTGTATTTTAATGGAATATAAAAATTGTGAACTGATGCTTTTGCGTTTGAAGACCATACTGTACTGTATCTACTTTCATTTTCTATAGATTTCTGTCTAGTCTCGTCTTGAGCCATTATATCATTCAGCTAATCTCAAGTTGTTTTGCTGTTGGTTTTCTATTATAATTGTTACAATTCCTCGATTGTTCATCTGATACAACAACAAACACCCTTGAAAGCTCTGAGCTGAAGGTCAGCTTGAACCTCGTTTAAAATCCAATTTAGAGTCCAGAACCAAAACAATGTAATCACTGCTCGACTACTTATGGACTACACACTACATTTGTCCACTCGCTGTCATCTTCCAGTAGCGATAAGGCAGTGAATGAACATCTCTTTATTTCTAGTCTGAAACCAGATGAAATGTGATGTTTTGGGTCTGCTCTGCTCTTCCTTCCTGTATTCATTTACAGCATGAATTATCATCAATAATTGATGCAAAAATGCAACCTTTAATGCATTCAATGAATAATTGAAAATGAATATGATACAATTTAGTAGCTTGCCTTTTTTTGCGCATCTGCATGCAAGGAACGGTCAAGGTTTATTAAAATCGCCATGACGACAAAGAGGAACTGTAACTCTGAGAAGAGTGGGAACATTTACAGAACATGTACTGTACGTATGTGACTGGCAGAGAAAGTCCATACTATTATCTAAAATTTTAGTCAAGATTAAGTTTTTTTGTAAAACAGATTAAATCTTTGAGCAAATTTAGGTAACTGTTATATCGCAGTGCAGACAAATCTGACAGATTTTATAAAATGATTTTGAAGGTTAAAGCAAACAATTACTGTGATGTTTCTGATGCTTTCAGGGAATGAATAAGAAAAAACGTGATTTGTTGCAGAGAAAGAAAATAGGTTTCTGGTTAACATGAAGCAATCTGGACTTGTTTTTAGCCATTTTAGCTCAAAGCACAGAGCACACCAAACAGAAAGGAGCTTCATTGTTGAAAAGCAAGCAGGACAGAAAGCAGACTAATGTTTGCAAAGGGATTTACAGATAAGCTACCATTTTCTCTGGCATGAACAGAGAAACCCAGCTAAAGTCTTTGGGAATGCAATGCATCATATAGGTGACAAAATTAAGATCTCAAGGAAAATTCACACTTTATGCAGTGAAACACGGAGGAGGTCCTATCATAGTGTGGAGCTAATCTGTTGCCTTAATTTGAAGATATTTTTTAGTGGGACATTAATGCAAACTATAAACCTACAGCACAATAAAGTTGTTGAAAACCTTTAGAAATATCCTGTTTGCTTTTCGAAAATGTCTACAAGAAATGTTTAAAGGCTAAACAGTGAAGGGTATCAATGCTCAGGAGACATTTTCTATTATTCTCCTCGTCTGCTTTTATTACTTAAAATATTCTAAATTCAGATCGGCCTGCCCCCTGGCTTTGACGGTGATTATCCCCATTTCTAGGGGTCCGAATGGGAGGAAACAAAATGCAAACAGAAAGAAGACAAAAATAGAAATTAGGAAGATAAACAAAACGATGACAGCTGGAGACGGAGTGATAGAGAGATACAAGAAGAGCACAGAGAAAATTGTTCAGAGTGGAGAAAAACAGTGACAGGCAGGAGCAGAGTGGAGGGAGAAATCTAACAGACAGACTCTGAGGAGAGCGTCGGAGAGGAAGACAGGCAGAGACAGACAGGGGGAGGGATAGACAGTGACAGTGGAAGAGATAGACGAGCTGTGTGAGGATGCAGAGAGTGTCCCCCTCTCTCGGCTGCTGCCAGAGGCAAACAGACAGCCTCTCTGCTGGTGGAATGCTAATGCAACAAGCTGCTCTCCTCTTGTCTTCCCGCCCTTCTTTACCTTTCTTCTTCTTAAATCTCCTCTGAGCAGAAAGTTTAGAGACTACAATCAAAAGCAAAGACTTTGATAATAGAGACCCCGACTCTTTCATGTTATTTGCACTTTGGACATGTTGGTTCTACAAATCAGGAGCAGTGAGCGTATCCTCGTTGGAAAGAAATGATTTCAAAGCGCGGTTATCTCTGTGTGAAAGCTTCTTCAGATGAATCTTAGATGAGTTATTATTTGACCTCTCATACTCCTTGCCCCTCTCACGCTGACATCATGTTTGTCTGTACGCTCAGTAGCCATAGATACAGCGCTGTCGGTGCGTGGGGAGGAGGGGGTCGTCATGTCAGAGGCCGATCGCAGGTCAATCAGCCGACCTTACTCTGTCTGCATCCTAACCTCTGACCCCCGGCTCTAAGCCTCGGTCCGGTTGAGAGACACAAAGCAGTTGTTCGGGGGGGATAAACGTCTTCTGGCTTCAAAGTCCGGGCAGGTTGTTTATCCATCATTCAAGACATCGACAAGTGAAGATGGCAGCTATTTTTCCCATTTGTAGCATCACTTCTCAAACTCCAAGCCGGACATAACCTTGAATGGAGCAAACACACACACACACACACACACACACACACACACACACACACACACACACACACACACACACACACACACACACACACACACACACACACACACACACACACACTCTGAGTTTTCTTCTGTCTGCGTGGAGATGTCAGCTTCTGAGAAATGGTGGCACACTCCTGAGGTGCGATCCATTTAGATAGCTGTGAGGTTGTCTCTCTGCACGTTTCACGCACACTTGGCTAAACACACAACAAACAGACACAAACGTGCACGCGCCTGTGAACACATAAAGCCACGTGCACGTATGGTACCGGGAAACAGAAACCGATCTCTTCTCTCACACACACACACACAGTGCTGTCTCTTGGCACGCTCTTACTTGGTTGACGAGTCATCTCAGATAAGCGTGAGTGGCAGGTTGGGAGTGCCGACTACTAGTGTGTAGAACATCCTGCTGAATATCACCACCTCATGATTGTTGTGTCATATTTACTTAATCCGATTTGTTTTATTTTCTTCTAAAGAAACTGGAATCTATTTCTGATTTGGAGTAGATTCGTTTTCTCCGTTTTGCTCTTCCTGTTGAATGAACTTTGTGTTTATATTTTTCTCTGCCTTCCTCTGTTTCACTCTCCTCGTTAATTTTCCTGTCACCTTTCTCTATCTCTTTTCAAAAATATTGCACCACCTCCTTCATCTAGAAAGAATCTCTTGTCAGGTTCTTGGCAGCAGATGCAGGTTGAAGCTATATTTTGAGGATTCGGGCCTTGTACATTCACTCTCTTACACACAACCCCTCTCGTCTTCTTCTATCCCCAGGCCTCCCCTTGCTCCATTTCTCTATTTTCTTATCTACTTTCCCTTCCTGCTTGCTCCTCTATGTCATTGCCAAATCTCTCCTGTCTGCTCCTTTCTGTCTTCTCCTACCTCTTCTTATTTCTTTCACACACACTCTTCTCTCTCTATCAGCCTCTATTCTGTGGCTGCGCTGGCTGGTCCCCCTGTGGCACACCGTGTCGTGTCCCTAATTTATTTATAATTAGTGCTCTTTGTCAGGATGCGCAGGGAATGTTAAAGTACACGCCACCTCGCTCTGGGTACAAATGGGCTGGTGTTCCTTCATCCTTTCTGCGTGCCCCAACTGCCCAACCGACATGGCCACTGGGATGGACAGGCCTTACATCTTAAACCAAAGCATAGACTCTTGAAATGAAAACGACTACATAGAGAGGATGTCTGGGGGAAAAAAATAAAAAACTCTTATTATGAAAGGGATCTCCGTCTTAAAGTGGAGCTGTTTGGAGTACTTATGAGCAGTCAGTATCTCAGTAAACAGCAAAGTTCTCAAGGGGAATACAAGCTAACCACTAGCCAAAACAGGACCCACCTAAAACAAAACAAACTTTTAACTTTTCTGAGTTTTAGTACACATACACTACACTAAGGCTCCAAAATATATCAGACTTTTTTCCACCTGGAACTGATGATACGAGGTGAAGTAACTTCTGTGGGTGGGTATCCAAGTTAATGACTAATTTAACTTATTTGTTAAATTTGTTTGTAGAATAAGAAACCTCCTGGTGTAAAACTAATTACATATGAAGTAACTAATGCATAATTGGTTAGATTTGGTGGAAAATGGCTCTTTAACAGGCCCTGTGCTGAATAACCGTTAGCTTGATTCCTCTATGAGACTTTCTCCTGATTCATTAAACTGAGCATAGTGACTAGAATTCCCACATACCCCTTAAAATACATAATCGTTGTGTATTCATTTGCTAAATTGTGCATCCTGTTTTTAATCAATACAGGATGGGGGTTTGTCCGATTTTTCCAAGTTGTCTTGAACACATCATCATCTTGTCCACGTTTTGTGTGAAGACGCAGGTAGTTGGGGCCTACTGTTCAGGATCTGAACCAATCAGATGCAGGTTTTGAAAAAGCCTACTAACAGTCTAACATTTTGACAGGGAAACAGGGTAACAAACTATTGCTTTTCTCTTTGTATTTATTTTTTTCTGTTGCCCTCATTTTTTTTATTATCCCTTCTTCAGTCAGGTAATGTCCCATTTAGATTAACAATCTCTTGTCCAATGGAGACCTGACTAATGAGGTACTGTAGGTTTGAAACTAGCTTGAAAGAATAAAAACTAACAGCAGGGCTAATATTCAATGATTTTCTAATAATCTCAATGCTTTTACTCTGCTCCACACAAACACTCAGCCTTCACATTTCACAGCCTTGCTTGGACTGAACTGACTAGTGACTATAGCAACACAAAGGTTGCTATAAAACAGCTATACAATGCTAAATGAGGTTTAAGTTACCAGTATAGAGTTCACTTGAGCTGGTAGGAAACTTTGAAGTTCTTTTAGATCTGGTGGATTTTTTGCTCTTCAATAGGCCCTGCTCTGAGTAGATATCTCTTCAATGAGACTTTCTCCCTGATTTTCTAAACTGAGATTGCTCTGACTGCTGTCTACTGCAGGTAAGATATAAAAATACTTGTAAGTACTTCACACAGCCCCACTTCAAAAAATAAAAAAAGTTCCTTTAACAAGTTGTTTACGTCAATAAGTGATTTTCTTTTAAAGAAAAAAGTTTAAGTGTTGCAATTTTGTGGAGATGTGAGTGTATTTTTAAACAGTTCCTTGAAGGAAATAAGACTTAAACGACTTAATAAGAAGCAGAGTTTACACCCTGACTGACATCTGCTGAGATGCAGATACACATTGTCAGCGCACTCACCTGCACAGCACTTGAATGCAAAAACAGAATAACAAGATGGGACAACATGTAAACTGAGAGTGTGCTTTTATTAAACATCCTGTTGAATTTTAATGACCATCACTTGGATAGAGAACTTGTTTTGGGGGATTTAGTCTGCAGCAAAAAAAAAAAAAAAAAATCACACAACATTAATGTCAACACTGCCGTCATGAATATCGTACATGAGCAGAAATGACGGCGCTGACAGGGCTTGGTGTGTGTGTGTGTGTGTGTGTGTGTGTGTGTGTGTGTGTGTAAGAGAGAGATCAGCGAGGAAGAGCTTTTGTCCTTGGGCTGAGAGGGCACCTGGCTCCTCTTCCTGTCCTTGTGATCTCTCTGTTCCCCCTCTCTCATGCCGCTCCATCCTTTCTCTATCCATCTCTTCCTCTCTTTTCCCAGCTCGGATCCCTTCATCCCCCCATCACGCGCTCTCCCTCTTCTCTGCCCAAGGCGATGCCGTCCTGCAGGCTTTGATCAGGGGGCCAGGGAGGAGAGAGGAAGTGGGTCAGAAAGTTGTGCTGGAGACTGCAGGAGAACAAGGCTGGAATATCGAGTAGGTGATGCTGGGAGAGAGAGAGGGGGAGAGGGAGAGATGGGGTAATCTAAAGTGATAGAGTGAGGGAGGGGTGAAATAGTGGAATAGGAAGGGGGGTAAAGTGAAAAGAAGGGGGGGTGAAATGGGGCAATGAGGTAGAGAGGGGGAGGAGGTTGTCTGAACTAAACAAGTAGAGGGAGATAAAAAGAAAATGAAGAAAGCAACAGGAGGAGATAGAGGAGAAGGACGTGGGAAAGAAGAGGTGTCTTCATTTACGGAGAGGAAAAAAACAGACAACACATTTGTCTTGAACGTGATGCTCAGCATTTAAACAGCAGCTTGGTGGATAAGGCCCTGTTTTTAACTAATCTACACAGCACAGGACAGATAGTTCAGATTTGTGCACGTGTGCGTTTCTGCAAAGGGCCTGTGTGCACGCTTCCGTGTGCAGCCCTGACCGTGGCTTTTTGTTTTATTATTTTTTTAAATACATCATTAAGATGCATAGTTTATTAATATTCAGATCAAACCATTAATATTCGCGGAGTGTTTTTGCTCTCCTTGTGTCGTCAGCTCACCTGGGACTGGGGAGGGCAGAGGGGGAAGAATGGAGGCAAAGAGGAAAAAAAATAAAAAGGAGGGGGGGCAGATGTTGGGAGGTGGCGAGTAAAGGGTGAAAAAAAGAGTTAAGGGGGTAAATGAAGGAGGGGCAAAAAATAAAAGATGACTGGAGAGGAGAAACAAAGCGGAAGCGGCGGATAATATCGAGCGGGACTTCTGAAAAGGAGGGGAGCAAAAGGTATAAGTGGAGGTGGTGGAGGTCCAAGGAGGGGTCGAGGCAATAGTGATGAACAATCTGGCAGAGCGGGGCTGGGGGGTGGAGCGGGGTTTGGGTTGTTTGGAGGGTTTCGCCGCTGGGACTGTGAGGTGAGAGGGGTGAGGGATTTTAGCAGAGAGGTTGGAAGCTGTGGGGTTTTGGTTCTGGAGTAATTGGGCCAATGGGAGAGTAACCATACACACACACATACACACACTCGTAAAAACACACACATGTCCACTTTGTTATATTTATATATCACAAACATTTAAACACTCATTTGCATTCAAATGTGAATTTGGAACATTTTATACATTCATTTACTCTCATGTGTCTGTGTTTGGAGCTTCAACCAAAAATAAAATCACATTTCGGATCCAGTTTTATGCTATTTCTGACCAAATATCCTGATAAATAACCACATTTGACATGCAAAAAGTCAGAACTACATTCTTATTTGTGATTCATAAAGTAGCAATTATTCAATTAGCTGCAATTAATTATGAGAATGCATGCTATTATCTTCTTTGTGCATAGATGTAGCCCTACCACCACCACCACCACACACCCACAGCCAACCCTCCAGTCAGATACACTGAGGCGTGCACAAAAGCGGACAGCAAATTAAAGTGGTAATTACTTTTAAGCCCAGAAAGGTGAAGGATTGTATGGCAGGGAGCAATGGGTCACTGTTGAATAGAAAATAGCAGCGCAGGCAGACAGTGTGAGAGATAGATATGCATCTCAATGAAATATGGAGAAGCACACTCAACAAAAGGCAAAAATGGCTCTTTAATGGCCACATGCCCTCAAAGAGTTATTGTCTGATAGATTTGGAATATTATCTCCCCCGTTGGCAGTTATCTTTAAACAGCCTTTTATGCTTATCATGTGTGTGAGTTGCTGTAGGGGACGCTGTAGAAAATGCAACATGATAGTGTCTTTCTGGTCTAACAAATGCTTCTCAGCAGCTGTGGCTGGTCTTTGTAAGTGAAACAGAAGAGGTTTCACAGCAGGCTGGATCTGTGATCTACTTCAATTAGTAATCGCTTATCAAGATGAAACTACTGGTTGATGATACTAAACATATTCAACTACCTCTTTTCATTTAACAACACCTTGCTAATTTAAAGTCAGTTTCTCACTCGGCTGAGACTATTGCAAGGGAGATTCGAAAATTTCTCTAAATGTTTACAAGGGTTCTCCATTTCCTCATGACTTTAAAATTTTGCAAGACTAATTTTTTTCTAAAAAATTGTCGCAGAGTCTTTGCAGGTGCCTGGAACTTCTCAATTTAGTTTAGGGGTTGGCAACCTATGAAACTAAGAGACAAAAAAATTAAATCTGACATTCTGGGAGTAGGAAATTTGGGAATTAAAATAGGATAAATTAGTTTTACTGAAATTGGTATGGGAAGAATTTTCAAGCCTGAGCAGTGATTTCTACGCTGAAGCTAATCTTCAAATCCTGTGTGTGTGAGTGGATGAATCTGGGTTGTAGGTTAAAAAACAAAAAATGTGTTTTTAGCTGTTTTTTTTCTAGCTTCGTTCTTACATTGCCCCATATATTTTTTGTTTAAATATGATTGAAATAAAATTTACACATGAAAACTCAGACTTTGACGAGCCCCTGTTACACCTCAGAGACGTGTCCTGTGCAGCTGCCTTTGGTGATTCACACAGACCTAACAGAGGCAGCTCAGTGCCACATCGGTGTGCGTTTATAGACAACAAGTCAGCATTGTGGAAGCAGCTAAGTGACATCGCTGATACACAACCCCCCACTTCACACACACTTCAGCTCTGTGATCAATGCAGGATCAACTTCAATCCCTTTTTCACCAATAGCCTTTCACATATTACACTAATGTGCAACAAAGGCGTATCAGGCCTTGCATGCAAGATGATGATGATGATGAAAAGGGCTGTAGAGTGATGTAATCACCCCCTTTTTACCTTTGGAAAGACTTAGCCTCTCTGAGATGCTCTTTTTATAACCAGTTATATGTCCATATTAGCTTTACTCTGTATGTGGATGTTGTCTCATTTATTTTTGGCTGCAAATCAGCAGAGCAGCTTCGTTTTCATTCACTGCACCAACAGTGTGTGCTTTAGCTCTACAAGGTCTGACAGTTTCACTGTGTTTACTTCCTCCAGAAACAAAACAAGGCCAGTTGAGTCAGAAGACACATTATAAATCTAATCAGTCTTTAACATAAAACTGTCTCATGGTTTCCCTCACTGTTCAACTTGAACACATGCTATAAATCCTTACTTTTTTTGTCTTTGAGTAAATAGTATTGGAGGACAGGAAATACTTCCAAACTTGACTTTGGAAGATGTAGAACAGATGCAGGAAGAGGCAGGTGTTTGCAGAACCAATGGGCGAAAAAGGGGGAGACCCCCATGAAAGGTTATGGAGGGCCCATGTTCTCGACAACCTCCTAATCCAGCACGGTCCCACGTGTGAATGTGAACTGCACTCTGAAGGAGGGAGGACGCCCTTCCATGAAGGAGGTGGTTGAAATCTATTCAGCAGAATGTGAGACATGTACAGTGTTTTCACAGTTACCTTAAAAAGTAATCTGATTACTGAATACTCCTTTAAAAAGTAACTTTGTTACTTTACTGATGAGTTTAATTACTAGTTACTTTTTAGTTATTTTATTAGTGACATTCAGCAGTTGCTGACACCCCCTCCGCCTTAAAGGGCCCATATTATGCAAAATTCACTTTCTAAAGATCTTTTAACTGTGATATCAGTCCCAAAGACTGTGTATGAGACCCAAATGTGAGAAAATATTTTCACAATTTTCCCCTCCTTATTCTCATTTTTGGGAAATGTGTTTTGAGCTAATGCTAAAACGTGTGGTTGCAAAATCTTTCCCCTGCTGACGTCAAGAAGGGAAATGATCACTCCTTTCTAGAGGACAGAGCCAATCACGAGCACCTCAAACAAGCGAACGTGGAAAAGAGAGATGGGCGGGGCTTAGAGAAGCTTAGCTCCCCAACAGCCCCGCCCATTTGAAAGGAAAGTGTTGCTTTAGGAGGTTGGGTGAGGGGGTGGAAGAACAACAGATGCACTTAAACTAAGGGTCAATTTGACCAATGCATAGCTTTTACATGTTATTGAGATGTAAATGAAATGATTCTGAGTGGATACAAAGTGCATATTATGGGACCTTTAATCAGATTGCTGATTTGGAAATAGTAACACATTAGATTACTCGTTATTGAAAAAGTACATGATATTTGAGTAACTGGGTTACTAAGTAGCGCGTTACCGGAATCTTTATAATGAGAAAAAACCCTACAAATGTCTTGTCCCTTTAAGGACAAATGTGGCTTTACAGACATGGCTGCTGGTAATGTAGTGAGGGGGTACGGTTACATGCTGGTAATGGTTGAACAGTTGACCAGATGGGTTGATGCCATCCCATGTAAAAGAAGGTGCAAAAACAATATGATATGAGGTGTCATAAATAATTAAATCAAACGATGGCACACACTTTAACAGCCAGAAACTGGCTGAGGTTGAGAAATTCCTGGGAATACCACAAATGTTTGGGTCCATTCATCACCCAGCATCTCAGGGGTTGGTTAAAGAGCAAATCAAACACTTAAGCAAAAACTAGTCAAAGCATGTCATAACACACGGATAAAATGGGTAGATGCACGTCCTCTGGCATTGATGCCTATGAGATCATCACCTTACAGCAAAACCTATTTGTCTCCCCATGAGTTGTTAACAGGTTGACCAATGCCAGGCCTCCCAAGGGAAGGCGGGACTGGACCTCAGCTGATGTGTAGCAGGTGGAGGTAAATGAGAACATGAAAGCTCTGGCTAGTGTTATAAGTACTCTCTCTTCACAGGTCTGAGCAGCTGAGGAAAAGCCTGACAAGGCAGCAAAGACTGCTGTGGGGCCTGGAGATTGGGCATTGGTGAAAGTCCACAAGAGAAAGTGGACTGAACCCAGGTGGGAGGTGGTTGAACATACCTCAATGTGGTAAAGGTAAAATACAAAGCAGGAGAAAACTGGAACCACTTGACACAATTGTACCTGCAATAGCTCCCTCTCCACTATTAAGAGATGTTAGAACTGATTTGGCTGCACTGGAGGCAGAAAGTTATGTAAACTGGAACATTCTAGAGCGCCTTGGTTCAGCCGGTGGAGCGGGATGGCAGCCTCTCTGTTGGTGAGTCTTTGGAAGCCGTACTAGTGACCTGGCTGCTGCTGTATCCCTGGTTTGTGTGACCTATTTCAGTGACTCATTGACAAAGCATTGACTAAGATCCAGCTCTACCAGAGGGAGGATATCAGGGAGAAGGCCTAGGAATAAAACATGTTCTAAGATTTATTACAGTGTAGCTTTTGACCAAATGAGGCCCATTAAAATAAAAGACTTATTGATTGCAAGGTTTAGAGGTCATATAATAAATCCAATATGTTGATTCTGTTTTTATTAAATGAATTAATAATTAACTTTTAAACCCAGTAATCGATGGAATTTAGCTATGTTACTTCTATGAATGAATTAGGCAGGAGGGACAAGTTACAATGACTTTATTAATGATTATATCTGCGGTTGATTAGTGGGTAGAAGATAAGTTATTTGGTTATTTGTATTTATAAACTGAATATTGAGATTTACTGACTAATTTATAAATGTTTTTGTTAAAAAAAAAAAAAGATAAGCCAGAGAAGAAATATAAATGCAGTCATAGTGATGAACACATTCATTTTTATTCCCAAAGTCACATTTGATAACAGTTGTGTAATTCTGTAAACTCACTGAATTTTGGAAATATTATACTAATGTTTTTCATTTTCATATGGCCTTATCATTTAAAATAAGTCAGTAATGTTATGCCAATAATTTTAATCTTTTTAAATATAAATATTAGAAATGATCCTTAGCCTTGATAGTTCCAATTCTCAGTAAATCACTGTAATTTTAAGGATACTAATGATACATATTTGCTACTTTAACTGGTTTTATCATGATGTGATGGTATATCTTTTTAAGCAAGTTTATTTTTTTATCCTTTAGCCAGTTTTTTACTGTTCTTTCTAACAAGTGCATGTGTGGTTATGTAGTAAAAAATCTGCATTCCTCTTTTCTTTCATTAATTTTATTTAATTAATTAATTTCATGTCACTTTTCTGATCCATTTTACATTAAATAAACCTAAAAGTGGAACACAATCAATCTTCTCATCGATCATAAAGATAGACTGGAATACCTCAGAAAAATGGAAACAAAACTGGGAAAAATGGAAACTTTGTCTTTGACTGTCCAAACTGATGCCCCTGCAATAGGTCCTCCTTCTTTATTGTCTGTATAGTAGATGTTTGTCTTCATTTATTGCTTTGTGTTTATTATTGAAAAATGTTTAATAAAATAATAAAAAATGGTTAAAAATATTTAACATAGACTGGATGTCACTACTGACAGACACTCAAATTACACTTTTGTTATATTAGATGCAGGTATGGACATGGTAAGCTCTTCTGCTGGATAATAAAGTTCTGGAACCTCTCCTTCTGAGAGTAGGCATCACTTCTAGGAGCATGATGGGAAGAGCTCCATGCCAAGGGGCTGGATTCTGTGCATGGAGCACCAACTACAGGAGAGGTAAGTCTAAAGCACAACTCCTCCCCACCTTTTTGTCCAATCATTTTGCTGGAAGATGATGTATCGATGTGTGCACATTTTCAAAACCAAAAAGTAACACTTGGGAGGCATGAGCTCTTTGACGATTTGGGCTGAAGATTGGTGCAATTGCTGACTGGCGAAAAAATAAAAAGGGAAATTAATCTCTAACGTAAGTGAATACAAGGTCGTTTCCATAAAGCTGCAGTCTGGAGCATTTTTTATGTATCAAAGTTTTATAAATGTTTTAAATGATCAACAACATTTATTATTCTTCTTAAGACCCTCCTTCCTCCCATAGACCCCTGTTTTCACACTGACAGCTGAATTTTTTAAGTCAAAAGAATTTGAGTTTTCACATTGTCAGCTGTCAAAATGCATGTGCATTGTGAAAACCTGTAAATGTGGGGGCACGCCCAACGTGCCATGTCTTCCTGTTTAGTCACCATAATGGAAAAATGCGGCCAGTCATTAAAAGGTCAGAACAAACTTCTGCTAAAAAGGTAGCTATTCCCCGGCTACCGAGGGCTACATCAACTTCAGAAAGAAAAACAAAGAAATGTCTGGTGACTAAACTTGGCGAAAAACGCATCAGAAACTGAAGTGATGCGCATGCTTAATTGTGGAGGTGGTGTATGGTGGTGAAGTGTTGCCTCGCAGCAAAAAGGTCATAGGTTTGAATCCCAGCTGCAGCCTTTCTGCATTCTATCCAATTCAAGTAGTTAGGGTTAGGTTTAAAACTCAGCAAAGGAATACTAGGCCTTTATTCACAGTAAAGTTTTGTATTGTCAATTACTAATTATAATTATATTTATAATAATAAAATAGTTTGATATGTTTCAGTTTTTAAAATAATCTTCACTTGTATTTTTGAATGTTACTGCTGCTTTGAGAATGTTCTTTCTTCTCCTTGTTGCTTGTTCGCCCTGCCTTTCAAAGAGGGCAGCATCCTGTCACTTCATCAGACTGACCACAGCTGATAGCATGTGTAGACAGGCGGAGAAACAAGGTCAGACATGGGTGTGACCATCTCTCTGACTGCAACAAGCTGCTACAAGCCATTCCAGATGAATGAAACTCAAACACACACACACAAAACATAAACCGACTCGCACATTTATACCTATTCTTTTACTTCCAAACTATTGAATGCAATTCCATTCCTTTTCCATTAGGCTAAGTTTAATTTTCCAGCTGCAGTTTGTGGTTTTTGTCACCTAAAGGAAAGACGTGATTTGTGAAGGAAACACCTGTAATACAGCTCTGCGAGGTAAGCCTCTGCTACTAAACTGATCCTGTGAGAGCTAAAACAATGTCTCACACACACACACACACACGTATATACACACACACACAGATTTTCCCCGCAAGTCTCCTTCAAGGACGCCTGGGGAAGACTTGGAGGACAAAATCACACACTCCCACTCCCACTGTCTCAGACGCGTTGCACTTTTATTGTAGACAGAAAGCCTCCTCCAAAGAGAGTTGACACACACACACACACACTTACTCATACTTAAACACACAAATACTCCTGAAAGGCCCTGCCACCTTCCCATCTATGTGAAAAAAGCAAGACATTTTTGCTTGTGTCGTTTCTCTTATTTCCCCTCTCGCCTGCTCTGAAATGTTTCAAGATGTTTAGTGTGTGTGTGTGTGTGTGTGTGTGTGTGTGTGTGTGTGTGTGTGTGTGTGTGTGTGTGTGTGTGTGTGTGTGTGTGTGTGTGTGTGTGTGTGTGTGTGTGTGTCTGCGAAGCAAAAAGTGGGGGCTCACTGGGATTCTTTGATGGCCTCATTCACTCTCTTCTTCTTCTTCTCCCCCCGTCGTCTGTGCCAAAGTTGACATGGCCAACAATGAGGAGGGAGGGTGGGAGTTGGACAAAAAGGAGAAAAAAAACACTGAATGCGTCTTCATTTGCCTCAACTTTTCACACGTCCTTCCCCTTTTGTCGCTACCCGCCGGTTGACTAACAGCGCTGCGAGCAGCTCAGCCAGTTTCCGCTGCCACGACAGGCAACCAAAGGAACGCTTTTCCTCCTCCCTCCTCCGTCGCCCCATCCCACCCACCGATTCCCTCCTTTCCACAATGTTAAGCCCATTTTTGGCTTGACATAATCTGAAATGGTACTTAAGTGAATTTATGTCTACCTCAGTGCATTAACTTCTGCTATTTCTTCCTTTATGTTGCTGGGGGAGTTTTTTTGTAGCGAGTGTAGCGACAGAGGGAGGGAGAGATTTGAAACTCAGACCACGGAGTAGACAGCCTATCAGTATTCAGTAGAGAAAGTGAGTGATGGAGTGAGAGAGAGAGAGAGAGACGGAGAGAGAAAAGGAGGAGGGGGGGTGATGTATCAATATTCTGAGTAGTGTTTGAGGGCAAGGGGAACGAATAGAGGAGAGGGGGAAGGGGGGGGGCAGAGAGTACTTGAGTGAGTCTCTGAGTGTGATTATTTGTTCACGTATGCGCTGGTATGTGTGTATCTTTGATCCTGTCGTTGGTTGCGTCTTTTCGGACCCATTTCAGTTCATACTGTGGAAAATTATTTAACCAAGTCCGAGTTCATTCTTAGCATCTTTAATTCAAAGAGAAAAGGCAGCAGGTCGTAAAAGGCTTCATAAAGAACTAATCACTCATCAGCAGAGCTCCTGGTAAATATGTTGCACCTCTAATTTAATCCACCCAGTCGATGTTCAGTGTTTCTGAAGACTTTAGATACATCTCAAACAGAGTTCTCACACCTCACTACCTGATGATCCTCTGAGAAACATGACGCATTCTTAAGGATTATGTCATCCCAAACCAATTTAATGGGTAAAAAAAGATGGACATGACCTCTGTGACACCACTAACTCATCTGCATTTAGGCCTGCACAGTGCTGCTCATTGGAAACCAGTTAAAAACAAGTGGGAGATCCCACTGTTTCCGTCTCAATCCCCCTGCTGGTCATTAGACAGAGTGCACTCCTCAAACTCCATGTATTTTGAGATCTTATGTAGTCAAATGAGAGTCATGCACTCAGTTAACGTGCATCCATCATTCAAGTGTAACATTTAGCAAATATACATGAAAAATTAAAACTGCCTCCAACAAAATTCTTTTTTTCAACTTGGAAAGGGTAAACAGTTTATGCTAATAGCATCTGTCCTTTTTTTTTTTAAGAATCAAATGTACTCTAGAGTGCATATTGGCAGCTGTTCATGTGGAAAACCACACAAGTATCACCCAAGTCCACGAAAAGCTGTTCTTACAGCACATTTTCCAAATTAGCACTAAGCTGACACGCTGAGTGAGCATTTCCAGATCAGTCAGTATGAGTTTATGATAGTTGACGACACACATGCAACATGCATCGAGTACAAGCCTGCATCCATCAAATGTTTATCTGAAAAACGATTCCAGAGTTTAGTCTGGTTTAATTTAGGGGAAATGTTATAGCTTCTTCAAAATGTATCAGAAAATCTCCTCTGTTGATGCTGGAGCTGGTGAGGGTGATATAGTGTGATTCTGCTGCTGCTGCATGAGATTTTATGAGAAAATAAGTTTAGTTGTTAGACTAAAGAAAGTATTTTCCAGCTTTGGATGCAAGTTAGTTTTTGTATTTTGCCAGTATCTAATGGAGCTGTTACTTTTGGCGACAAATTGCAAATGGAACTTGTGAAAAACATTTCTAGATTCCTCAAAGGTTTTGCCAGACTTCTTGATTTTCTTTGAGTGTTGTAAGGATTTACTTTTATTTTTTGCTGGGAAAATCAAAAACAAATTTTTTCTTAAAATAGTTCAGAGTTCTTGCAGGCATCGAGAACCTTTCTGGTACAATTATGAGGTAACGCATTTAAAATAATTAATAGCCACATTTAGCTTCAGATGACATTATTTTAAAAAAATTATAATAAAACCTAAGTTTATAAAATGAATTCTAAATAACTTGACCAAAATTATTTCCGTTATTTAAAATCAATCTAAATATGTAAAGTTGCATCTTAAAAATTAAATGTAAACATAAAATTAAACATGCAAATTTGGACTGCTGTAAAACAAAAGTAGTCTACCAACAAAAAAGAAGGGTGAAGAGATTCCCTTTCTAACGTCTCAGAGTCTGGTCACCATGGATCATTTATCAATGTGCATGGAGAACCCAGACAGGAACACTGATAAATGACCCATGGTTGACTGGACTCTAACAATCGTACCATCAAAGGAACTGAAAATTTCATATGAAGACTCCACAAATCCAAAACTGTTGTATGAACCAGTTTGGTGAAATTTCAAATGAAAAGTTGTGTTTTCCCTTAATTCTGTAACTAGTCAACAACTGCAGGCCAAGTGAGACAGGGCTTTAGGATTAATGTTGTCAGATTATAGAACAATTTCAAAAAGTTCACAAAGTTTCATTCTCAACATCTTTTAAGTGGTTTTCAGAACGTCCAGTATACATTTTTCCAATAATTTGCTAAACTTATTTTTGGTGTAATGTGAATTTAAAACCCTAAATCTTAAAACACAAAAGTAGACCCAACAAACCTCTGTATTCCTGGTTTGCTATTAGGTCTTGTCGCATTTCCCTGTCAGAGGATCTTTAAACTACTTTATCAGCTACTTTGCTGCTTGCTTGTGTTATTTTTTATGGTGCATACAAGAGAATAATTTGTGTTGATTTGTAATCAATCATGGATCAGAGTGTCACAGATTACTCATCATTCATATAATAAATACTGTATCAGTTTTATCGTTAGCTAAAGGCAGCGCTATCCCCTTCTGTAAATGTGTCATCCTCAGAATTGGACAGCGTTTTATTTCTGGTGACGGCTGATCTTGTTTGTCCATATGGACGTTCATTTGGTCCACAGTCATTGGTCCTGGTAAACAATTAGAAGAAAAACACAAACACCCAACAGCTTGGGCTCCTTTCTTTACTGAAAGGCATTGCTGTCATATTTATTTTTTTGATGGTAAAACTGTTTAAATTTTTACTGTGGACGTCCTTGTGAGGTTGTTTTTGACCAGTCTGTTTGACTGGAGTTCTTTTCTGTCCATCAGACGTCATAAAAACTGATGCAACTCATAGAAAACAGCTGAGCACAGGAAGTGTTGGACACTTCGTGAGCTGATCATGACAAAGCATCCTTCACACCAGAGTTACAGACCTAAACAGAATAAATGTTATATTTAATTAATATGTAATCAATATTTCTTTATACCAACATATTTAATGCAACTTGCATAGTAAAAACTGTAAATCAATTGCAAATGTCCTTAGTAATTTTAACTGGAGATAACTTAATTTTGTAATTTAACTTCTGAGTCAATTAGTTTTAACTCTGAAAATTGATTTGAACTACATCATAGTTGCAGAACTGATCAATTAGGACAATAATGGTGATTTCCCCCTAATTTTTGTTTCAAAAACTATTTAAAAAATAAAAAACAAAAACAATATTAGATCTTCAGCTGAAGTTTTAAATCAGAAATGTGGAAACTGTGTTTTTCTTCATGTGTGGGAGAAGTGGTGAATAAAATCTTGTTTTCCAGAGTAAAAATCTTCCCATCTATCTGTGCTGAAGTTAAGAGTGAGTGTCCAGTGAAAGCAGTGCCCTCCAAAGTGACAAAAACAGGTGTTTACTGAGCAGGAGTCACATTTTACAATATGTTTGAATGTGATGGAATCTCCCACTTGTTTCAGGCATCTTCTCTCCTCCGCTGTGTCTCCCTCTCTCTTTTCTAGCTGCTAATCAGCATTTGAAAGGCAGCTTTGACAGTGAGAAAGAAAGTGAGCGGGGTGGTGGTGGTGGGGGTTCATGGAGGTGGGGGTAAACGAAAGCATGAGACACACAGCGAGTTAGGGAGGGGAGAGTCAGGGAGAGACTGAGGCGAGGGGCTGTACAAGCATGCCTTTTATATTTACTAGTGACTGAGAGGGAGGGAGGGAGAAAGGGAGCAGCTGAAGGCAGAGACAACTGGTGTGTGCACGGCTTTCCCAAGAGGAAATGAAAAGAAAGAAGCTCAGCGAGGAGAGTGAATGAGTGAGCGGCTGAGAGGAGGAGGAGGAGGAGGAAGGGTGGGAGGGAGCATGCCGGCTGGAAGGAGGGAGGGAGACGGAGAGAAAGAGATTCTCACACTGGCTGTGTCCTAATCCGAGTCCATCTCCAAGAGGCAGCGGAGCAGAGTGTTAGTGAAGTGAGTCTGAGAGCCAAGGAGAGCTACATCACACACACACACACACACACAGTCGCACACACACAATCTCCATCCTTTTCTGTCACAAACACACACTCTTCCAACGGGGAGTCCACGATGCGTCCGGCTGTGCGGCCACGGCTTTTGTGAAAGTGAGGGGACCGAGGCTGCCCTCCCTCCTGTCCTCCACCCCCCTCCCTCCCTCCGTCTCTCTTTGGCTCACACACACCGTGTGTGTTTGCTGTGTTTAAGCTCGAAGCGCTGCTGGTGGCGGAGGTGTCGGAGGTGGTGTGGTGGGGTGGTGGGCACTGCCAGGGCAGAGCAGGGGCACCGGAGAGGAGAGGAAGAGGAGGAGGAGGAGGAGGAGGAGGAAGAAAGCGACAAAGTGGATCAGATCAACAGCAGCAGACTGGAAATGCCCGTCAGGTGAGTAACAACTTACAGTCAACACACACACACACACAAACACACACACACATGCACGCACATTCCACTCAGTGTTGCAGGACACACACACACTCCGGACACACACTTGTAAAGTTGGTCTGATGGATTAATGCTTGAGGAGAGTTTGTTGTTCAGAAAAAGTTATTTTAGAAAATATTTTCAGATAGAAATCAAACTTTTTAAACTGTAAAATAACTTTTTCTTGTACTTTGTTACCAGCAAAGGAGATTTAAAAAAAATATTCCATCCATGTGAAATTGATTTTATTTTTAGTTTAGCCACTTTTACTTAAGAGGACTGACCAGCTTTAACTGTGTGACAGCATGTTTAAATACGCGTTTGATTAAATAAGTACATTAAAGTTACAAATTAGCACCGATTTGTATTATAGGATCAGGATATCCAACTAAAAGGTTGCTGTCATCAGTTTTTCCTCAAAATGCTCTGCGCATGCCATCAATTTAAACCAGCAAAAATAATCCATTGCTGTTCCGATAAGCCAAATAATTGCATATTTTGCATGCGTGTTTGGATATGTGTGTGCTGTTTTGAGATAGAGCAGCGGCATGCGTGGCCGTCTCCACCTGCAGAGGCAGAATTGGTCACAGTTTACTGGCTTGTTGGTACCGTTCGCTGCCTTCAGGGTGTTTGCAGCAGGTGGTCCAAATTGGCAGAATGACTGTGACAAACACGCGGTGTTCGCTGCTACTGAAAAGTAAATAACAACATCAAACCATCACATCATAAACACATGTTTTTTTTGTTTTATTCAGTTTATTTTAGCTATTGTGATTTGAGGGCTTGCTGTTTAAAGTCAAACAGGTCGGTGGAGCAGGTTTACTCTGGAATTAGTCAGATTTCCTGCCTGATTCTGCACATTTTACATCTTTGACTTTATTTATCTCAACTGTTTATATCGTACATTCCCCTCTTCCAAAAATTCATGTTGTGTGTTTTCTTGTAAATTGGGCTCTATTTTGTGCGCTGCCAACAAGATCATTTGCATCCACACCTGCTGAGATTGCAGGTGCTGCAGATAAATTCACACCAAATAACAACCTTCACTCTTTCAGGTGTGGCGATGAGGTGTCAAAATGTTTGGAGAAATGAAATGACTCACGAACAGATGATTTTTGCAGTGCAGCGGATATATTTGTTTATGGGTTTTTTTTTCCATCTATTCCCCACTTTTAAAATTTATGAAGTGAATGTTTCTACTTAATGGCTGGCTTGAGCAGAGGTTGGATAAGTGCACCAACAGGATGCACGAGCGTGGTACAGTTTATACCCCGACCCTCTGAGCCACTGAGCCCCTCCATCCGGTTCACATCCTGCATGTGCAGGACGTTTTGGTCGCGACCTCTCTTTTGACCTTTTTTTCTCTCATTATTATTAAACTCAGACGTGATGTTTTTTTTCTTTAGCTTTATAGGATTTGATCAGCTGCAGTTCCTGCCAGCAGGCGACTGAGCATCAGATTGTGAAAGAGAAAATATCTCCTGACTGAGGGAAATAAAGCAGAAGGGGATGTGATTAAATGTAATTTGAGCTGTTTTTCACTTATAAAAGATAAATGGCAGCATGCTTTTGTGAAGACGCAGCCCTCCTTTTTATTTTTTCTCTTAATTGTGACCACATGAGTGGATGAATGTCTTAATTTCAGCCGTAGCGCTGCAGCTCGTCTCCAGCAGTCACTTTCTGTGACTCACTGTCAAGTTGGCAGGTGGACACCTCACCTCTCCCTTTTCCTCTCTTGATATTTTTGTCTCTCTCTGTTGCTCTCACACACACACACACTAAGGTGGTCAGTGCACGGTGTGTTGACAGACAGTCTCACACACTTCCTGCTCTTGCTGTGCGTGTGAATATGTGTGTGTGTGTGTGTGTGTGTGTGTGTGAGGAGCGCTGACAGACAGTGTGTGGGTCTGTGACAGAGGGTGTCAGCGCAGTGTCAGGGAGATGTGTTTAGTGTCACACTCTGCTGACCTGATCTCCGGTCGGACTGTCCACTCCGGCCCCGCTGTGGCTCCTTACATAACCCCTGCTGTCATTCACAAACCCGCCTGAAGGGATACACACACACATGCAGTCACTTAGAAACTGCACACAATGTAAAGGCATCTAAACTCATATCAGAACTTCTTTTTGATTTTCTAAAAACAAAAACACAAAGCATTAAGATCCAAACATTATAAACCGCTTAAAGCTGTTAAGGGCACTCCAAACTTTTATCAAAAGTTTGACGCTGCTCTGAGTTCTGCCATGTGGATCGTGTTCATTTATGTCTCTGTGTTAGCATGTGGACTTTTCCTTGCTGTGGTGCTTTTAAGTCCTGGGTGGATGACCCCGTTCGCTGTTCTTTGGCCTGTGGTTATGTGGAGGTCAGTGCTGATGTAGTGCAGCCTGCGGGAGTGGATTTACCATCTTCGGCTCAGATACAGGGCTGAATCCACTTGGCTGACTCCTCCACAGTTAAATACAAAACACTTCCACTCACTTAAATGTTTGTTCACCCTGAACTTTTACTGAAATGGCTGCGTTTTGGGAAGCTCTATGTCTGGTTTGGGAAAGTTAAACCCCAGAATTGACTCTAAATTTTATTTTATTTTTTAGCTTTTTTGACCCAGCGAAGCACTTAAAGCTTGTTAATAGACATCTTTTTTTATTGCTTTTGTTTGTCAAAGTGATCAAAATGTCAGGTTGTGAAACAAGTTAGTAAACTTGTTTTTTTTTTCTTCATTCCTTTAATTATTCAGTCAGGATTAAAGAACACTTTATTGAAAAAGAAGTCTTTAGGGTTTAAACTTTTTTTTGCAAATAAGCATAAACCTGATTGTTTCGGTCCTCGTACAGGACAGGTGCAGACATTCATTTGTTGTGAGTGCACCGAGCTGAGGTAGAGGGTGATTATGACAGACATGGATTGGATTCTGTGTAGCTGCACGCCTGCGAGGAGTGGACATCAAAGCACGCTCACCAAAGCCCCCTGTAATAAAAGAGGAGGAGGGGAAAAATATTGATTACCAAGGGTGAACATTAGCAAATCTCTTTTTCTCTCCTTTTTTCATCCATATTTTCATCCGTCCATCACTTCCTCTTTCCCCTTTTTTCTTGCATCCTTTCTCTTCTTCCGCCTCTCCGTATGCTCTCCCATGTGTGCTCCATCCTCCCCTCTAACCCCCTCTAATCATTTATTTATTCACTGATCTCTTTATTCTTTCAGTTTAGGTCCACGATGTGACTGTACCGACTGTTATCATCATTCCTTTACACCTCCTCTTCCTCTTCATCACTGCGAAGATACCTGAGGGCGGGCGGGGTCACGCTGGTCAAATCTAACTGCGTATTGATTCCATTAGATAATTAATGACCCAAGCAGGGGCCATGAAGGAGCAAAGAGGGGTTTAGAGGAGAAGAATGGGGAGGGTGGTATAGATGGTAGGAGAGGTAAAGAGGGGGGAGGAGGGGGAGTGATTGTGGGAGGGGTGGCGGACGCTGAGGCTCTTGAGAGTTGAGGAGAACCTTGGGTTGAGAACGATCCAGAATCGTCAAGGTCAATCGCAGCCGGAGCTTCGATACGGAAGCAGAATGCCGAGCAAGTCGGAATAGTGGGAGCAGGAGCGGGGAGGGGGTAGGGCGACGGTGGGGGGGTCTTCATGTCCAGCAGCTGTCGATTGATCAGCGGCTGAGAAATTGTACATTAAAAAGTGTTTTGACTTCCAAATCCTGAGGTCCAACCACGGCCGTAATGCATGATAAGTAGTTTTCAGCCCTCCAACCAGAATACCAAACTTCATCTCCCCAGACGCCTCAGACACTCATTTACAACTACTCAACAACATGAAAGGCCAGATAGAGAACTAGCTACATCAAATATTCTGTTCGCGTTACTTCCAACCATGTTTTCGACATCGTCCATGATATTGAACGCTCTCTGTTTGATAAAATATAATTCAAAGGAATATCTTACATTACTGTTGTATGTGCGCTTCACTTTTACCTTCGGTTGGAGGTAATTACAGAGGAGCGGGCTGCGGTTAACTGGGGGAGAGCTGTCTAAAAACATTCTAATGATATGGAATGTTAATACACTAAATTATTTTATTTGCTTATATTTATTTTTTGCAATATAGGGGTCAGGTTTTGATTATACCACACCCTAAGCCTGGGAGGTCATCGCACAAAAACAAGAGCGTCAAGTCAGAAATACAAATAAATGATTTTTGTATAAAGTTGTTGGAGAGTATTAGCCAAAATTGCAGCTTTTTGAAAAAAAAAAATGCAATTACCAGTATCAGCTTGAATGGAGATTTCAGTAAAAGGGACATCTAATCTCTGAAGTTACCAAATCCTGTCCTCGAGAGCCACTGTCCTGCATGGTTTAAATGTTTACCTGCTCCAACTGATCCAAATGAACACTTTACCCTCTCACCATGTCAAGTTCTGTTTCTTATCTATTCATCCAGGTGTGATGAAGCATGCAAACATCAAAAACATGCAGAACAGTGGTCCTAGAGAACTGGATTTGGTGGCCACTTTTTAAAGAGTAAACCTGCAGAAGGAGTTAAAAATGTAGAAGCTGAGCTGACGTTCTTGCTGTTTGTTATTGCCACAAACAGCAGGCTGCACAGACTCGGCCCTGCTCTTCACCTTCACATGACTGCAGTGTGCATGTCGTCTCTAGTGGGCTATGAAAGCTCCTGTGCCTCCACGCTCACAGGCTTGGCCAGACTCTGTATTGGGCCCCAGGGGTTGTGGAGATGAGGCATAAAACAACCATGTCTCTACCTAGGGGAGCTGGTGGCGAGGCGGTGCAGCTATTGTCTGTCGGCGTGCTGTTTGACTTAAATGTGTTCATTTGCCTTAGCTCCTGACTCCCTACGGGGAGGGGTGGCTTGGGGGAGAGGAGGGGCGCGCTAACGAACCTCTGACAGCTGGAGGCCCTAATTAAGCGTCCCGGCTGAAAATAAACAGAGCGAGGAGCCAAGCGGGCAGCGGAGAGCGGCTGTGAGCGCGCTCGCTGCAGTGCCCTCCTCTCTGCTGCTGTTGACACCGTGCCAAGAGAGCATGGCTCCATAGGGTGTGGGGGTCTCAAACATACACTCACGTACACACAATGCTAATGAATATGTAGCACAGCAGCAACACATTGTGAACACCTGCGATCACACTCGATACAACCCTTCGTTTCTCTGTAGATTCACCCACGGTGTTGTGGCGGAAGAAGGTGACTCAATCGGGTTTCACACTCCGTCTAGATGACACTTCTGACATTCAGCCTGTTGTTCTGCTATAGCTAGCCCGAGCATTAGCAGTCAAAGTGGCGGGGTCCATTTGAGCGAGTGCATTAATGGGCCGCCCAACCTGCGACAAGGTTATGAGGCTGATTGAATAATTACTGTGGAGGCTCCTGTCCATTACGGGCCCCGTGTCTGCTCAGATGGAGGGGAGGCGGGGGGAGGCGGGAAGAGATGAAGAGATAGTTTGAGACAGAAAGATGGGAGGAGAGATTAGATAAGCACAGATAGGGTCAATTAAGAGATAAACATACAGGTATGGACTCAAGTCAGGTTACGTGTGTGTGTGTGTGTCAGAGAGTGAAAATTGTTTCCTGTCTGTGTCTCCTTTTGATCTCTTGGTCTGACGGTACGCAGCCTAATTTGGAATGTAGAGCATTTATCCAGGTGAGGCAGAGGAGGTGACAAAGGTGAAGTTGTTAGACAGAGGTGCGCTGCCCTCTGCTCGACCCTGTCTTCTCTTCACCAGATTTTCTGAGAGCAGGACTGTCAGTGTTGCAGGCTGGTAGGATCGAGAGTAAAATATATCAGTTTCCTGTAGCTGAATGGAGCTTTAGCCAAAAACCTGGAGCTTAAGACAAAATATCCTGTTGAGGCAAATGCTCCGGAACGAGGTCAAATTCAAAGCTGGAAAATAACCAAACTTATCAAACTGGAACCTGCTGACCCAGATCTATTCATATAATTTGGTTTAAAAAAGACTTTTATGAATTCTGTGTAACTTTAAAGGTGCATAACAGCACATTTTGCAAATTATCAGAAAGGTCATTTTGAAATTTAGTAAATTTAGCTTTGAGATATGATTTTAAAAAGGCAAAAACTAAATAGAGTGCCAAATTAAAGAGCAACGTTTTGTTTATGTTTATGTATTTGGCAGTCACTTTTATCCAAAATCTAAAAAATTAATAACAACAAACTACTTAGAGGGACAAACACTAGTCAGTCTCTGAGGTGACAGGTGAGGGGAAAGAATACAAGCATAGAGGGAAGTGCACAACGAGTACAGCAGAGTAGAGGGGGAGGTGCAGGGCAGGTGCTGGTTTAGAAGAATCTTGTGTATGTGGAAAAAATGTACTTTTAAGGACTCAAATCCAGGATCGAGCAGGTAGGATGTAAGTGAGAAGCAAAACTTTTATTCCAAGTAATAAAATGTGTGCATTTCAAAAACAGAAGACCAGACATGAACCACAAGTTTAAAAAAAGAATGAGGATGTGCAAAGAAATCCAGGAAGTATAAATACCTGGAAGTCATGACTAAGTACAGCAGCTGTAATTTATCCCTAATGAATTAGGCTTTCTGTTTGTTTGTTGCAATGATTGTTTTCATGTGTTTATGTAGTGTAGGTGACGTTAGACCAACACACTTCACTCTTTGGAAAAATCTCAACAACAATCAAGATAGAAAACCCTCCATTGGTGTCATAACTTGTGCAGGTGAACAACTTTCCTTCAATATTTGTTACTTTTTAAGCTCCATTATTGGATGTTTTAATGCTGGGACTTAAAAATCCAACATCAGTTTCCACACATCCAACTTCTTAGTTTCGCTGTTGCTGCCCAAAGATGGAATAAAACCATGAAAAATGCCCTGATCTCCCGGTCACTCTTTGTGAAGCCTAATATTGACTTCTCAGTCTTTGAAATCAGTCCAAGATGTTTTCTTGCATGCATTTAATGTTGTCCGTTTAAGGCCAGATATGTGAAATGATATCTGCCAAACCTGCCCAGCTTTTGCTGACCCCTCTTAGCCAAGGTCAGCATAGCCATGCTCAAACTGGAGACATAATCCATTTTCTTTTGCCCTGGCAAAGCTCCACTGACTTGATTGTGCTGACCCAGCCAACCCGGAGGAAGGGAGGGAGAGAGGCCATCTCAGGCCCAAGGGCACGACACCGAGGTGCTGGGGGCCACAGCAGCCCTTTAAATGTCAACACAGCGCAGAGGGCAGGCAAACTGTTGAGGAGCACCGCTCTGTTTGAGGACAGTGAAGAATATTGGCAACTTTTACTTTAAAAGGACCATGTCTTTAGTCTTCAGAGGTATTTGGCTTCATTCCTCTCCTGGGGATGAGTGGAGACATTTAAAAATCTGTGATTTCAAGCCTAATTGTGACTTAAGAGGAGGGCTGCTGTTGTGTCCTCTGTTGATTATCTTGGGAATAAACTCTAATTTACCGACAGACACAGACTAACTGCTTGCTCTCAGTGTGATTTTATTCATTCATTCTGCGTTTGTAGACTTCTGTCTAGTCTTGTCTGAATATCTTTCAGAAATACCTCCTTAAAAAGTGAGAATTACCACACTGGAAAATGATTTGTCCTTCATCTCTCACTAACCTCCAAATGTGATCTTGTTTACCAGTTAATAGGATACGCACATGCACACAGCAATTAATGTATTTTTTGCATGCAGAGTGTGCTTCCTAGAAATACCAAATCATTTTCATTTAAATTTCTATGCAAAAATCTACCCCCCATTTCTATTATAATTTATCTGAAAGGAGTGAACTTTTCTTTAATCTTGTGAAAATAATCTGATGTTTGTGTTCCAGCCTTTTTGCTGGTCTTTAAAGATTTTACTTGATGATTATTTTTAATAGTTTCCAGTCTTTTTATTGTACCTGACCATTTTCAGAGCAAACTTGGCAAATCTTGGCATTTTTGTGCCATAGTTATTTAAAAACTTTAAGAAAACTTTACAAGTAGAAAACAAAAACAGAAGTTTGAGGTAAAAACAAACTATCTATAGCAGATGAACAGTATCTGAAGGGAATGTCCCTGAGGAGCAGAGAAAAAGAAAAGCAGCAAAGAGCTGACACAAAACCTGTGAGATGCATCTGGCCCTTCACTTTATGCATGTACTGTATGTCAAGTACTTGGCTGGGAACCCTTTGGGAATCACCTTATAGGTGAAAAAATACCTTTCATGTCTATCAAACTGTGTTATTGTTGGATTTTTTTAAAGGAAATGATTTAGCCAAAAAATGGGATTTAATTATGGCCAGAATGCTATAAACAAATTACCTAAGGATGTAATTATAAATGGGTTCTTCTGGTTTAGCCTCCTTTTTGGGTTTAGTTTGCATATTTTGTTTGTGTGGGCTGCTAATCAATTAATAAATACATAAACAAATGAAAAAATAATATGAATCAAAACTAGTGGCAAAAGTTCTTCAACTATAACTATTTCATTTATTATTTGAAAATAACAAGAACCTAAAATACAAAAAATAAATTAGAAATGGTTTAAGAGTTTTACACACTACTGTTTTTTTATAAATGAAAAATTATGAAAAGAATAACTTTACTCAATTAAAACAAAACAAAAAAGAAATTTTAATACTTTTAATGAAAAAGCCTTCAAATGAATATTAGCAAAACATTTCCATGAAAACATGTTTGATAATATATTATTTACAATCTCCCTGAAATGTGATCAATTTCATTTGCTCCTAAAGTTTAATTAGATCATGATGGTTCCATAGCTCTTATTGATGACTGAACCAAGGTCACTTGATCCTCACCCTCCATCCCTGCTGTATTTTCTCACGTATTTTTAGGTCTGTCCCGTCCCGAGCCAATCAGAGCCTTCGTTAGGAGCAGCGTCGGCACGGGATTGGAGGAAGGATGGCGAGCATGCCGTTTGTCAGCGAGGGGAAATGTGTGAGTGTGGAATGGGATTTCCTACAAGGACTTCTTGCCAAGCCTCCCACCTTACCCTGGTGAGACCACACACACACATACACACACACAGAGACAAACACACACACACACACACACACTCAGAAGCCAATATAAGCCTGTGTGCATGCTCATGAATTAATCTCTGCAAGGTGAAATCCATGGGTTGACACCTTTGCACGCACGCCGACAGCCTGATGAAGAGTTTCCTCTCACTGAAACACAATACAGAAGACATAAGTCTGCTCTCCTCAGTGGTACATTTCACCTGGACTGCTGCTCACCTGCCAGCCCTGTCAGATATGTGAGTCCCCTCCTCTTAAAGGAGATTAAGTAAATTTGGCAGGAATTATTAATGGGCAGTCATTTACAGGCGGATATAAAAACTAAGCAGAATCAATGTGTGCGTATTGATCGTTCTCGGTGGCTGCAGGTCGAGGCGGTATAATAATGAGACGTTACAGAGGCCGGCAGCACGAGTCCACACACACACACACACACACACACACACACACACACACACACACACACACACACACGCAATGCTTGTTATAGGATAACAGGGGGAAATACAACAGCTGTGCCACCTGATTAAGTTATAACCATATTAGCAAATTGTGTAGCTTTTTTCCCTTCTTTAACGCTTTGATTAAGCACACACGTTATAAAATATGGAGTTGTTGGGTTGAAAACGACACAGACACAAGAGAGATTCTCACACACACACAAACACTTTATTCCAGCGCTGCACTGACACAAATTGTGAAGTGGCTGTGACAACATAATTCCACCACTCAGGCCCCATTGAGGAGAGTCAATACCCAATCCCAGCGACAGGCTACCTGAGCCCCGGCCCCCCTCTGTCATTCCGCCCCTCCCTCCACTATTGATCCCTCAATCACGGCTACAGCTCACTAGCTCGGGACCAGATGAGGGGGAGGCAAGGGATTTCAGAGAGAGAGTGAGGGAAAAGGAAAGATAGGCAGCATGAGATTGTTTGCATGGGTTCACATATGGATTTTAGAGCAAATAGTGTTATTAGGACTCAGCTCTACTGGATAAAAGAAAGGTCTTTGTCTGTAATTATCAGGCCAGTCTGTGAGAAACAGGTCCGAAAGGAGATTGTTTCTCCTCCATTGAAGGTCTTTTAGATGTATTTATGAAATAAATTTGAAGTGATGTTGAAATCATTCAAACAGAACATGAATCAGTCAACAGGTGGCGAGTAAACACCCTTCAAGTGATGATGTTTCATTCATTTTAGTGCAGATTCAGATTATATTCCTTTACTTCTTTCTATTCCCAGCTTGTCTTTTCCACATGTAACACACTTGTATGTCCATTTCAGTCTCCAGAACCTGCGTAAAGAGAAATCTCGCAATGCGGCTCGTTCTCGACGGGGAAAGGAGAATTTTGAGTTCTTTGAGCTGGCCAAGATGCTGCCTTTGCCGGGGGCCATCACGAGCCAGCTGGACAAGGCCTCGGTCATCCGGCTGACCATCAGCTACCTGCACATGCGCACCTTTGCTAGCCAGGGGGACCCACCATGGAGTCCTCTGCTGGAGGGGGACAGCAACTGCAGCAAAGGTAAGTTAAGAGGAAATGCTTGAATTTTTCTCTGCAATTTCCTTCAGTTCAGGACTGCAGCAGTGTTTAGGATCACTGTACTAGTCTTTGAACAACTGATCTGTAACTTACAGCATCATAAAATATGCTGCCACACTCACTGCAGTTTTCATCCAACACAGAAGGTGCCTCTGGGAGAAAATACCAGTAAAAGCGCTGGAAGTCCTACAGCAACTTTACCACTCATACTAAACAAAACTACACAGTCTGAACTTTTTTATTTTACTTGAACTGTTTTTCTTCCATCTCTATTTTTTTCAGATGTGCTATTTGTACAGCATGTGACAGGTTACAAAATAGAACATGTGAACAGCTGACTAAATGGTCACCAAACATCCAGCTTGACAGGCTGAAGTCAAAACTTTCAGTCTCACAAAGAACAAAGCCTCATAAGATGGCATGTTTGTTGTACATTGGCATCCAGTGTTTAATCCAAGGTTTATGCTTGTTATTCTCAAATGTTGCAGATCAAAACTGATACCACAGTATCGGTCTGGCAATATTGCATCATTTCAGATAATTGTGCACCTTCTGTGTTTTTGTACGTGCTGCTCAAATGGACCAAAAGTCAAATGTTTTATGCTCAGCTGGCTTTCCATATGGCAGAGATTGAAAGCAGGTTACATTTTTACAGACATTAGTATAACTGAACACCATCCAAAAAGGTATAATCATTACAACGGTCACATCAACTTTAAAAAATGCTTAAAGTAAAGAAGATTAAAAGCAAAAGAGTTGTTTGTGTGTAAGAAATGTACTTTGTGTACTTTAGCATCATTCCTGTTGTGTAGCAGTATTATTTTCTGTTATAATGTCTTCCATTTAAGAGGAGAACTATAGTGAGTGTAGACTGTCTCTACTATAATATCAGTTTAAGCACAAGGCCAAATTAGGGGTTGAAGTTGATTAGCTGCCACTAAGAGGTAGTCATAGGGCTGAATTGGCATGTGTGTGTAAGCAGCATGAACATGATGCTACTCTCACCAAAAATGCAGCTTAATTATGTAATGCCTGCTTTGTGTGTGTGTGTGTGTGCATGATGAGCTGCCTCCTTAGTTTTTTAATTACCAAAATAAACATCAGCAGCTGAACTAGAACTTCTATTTTGCAGCATTACGATATGGAAGGAACTAAACATTACTTTAAAATATGTACAGTTTGCTTCAGTTTGTGAAAAATAACAAATATTATTTTAAAGTGACACAATGACGGCATCAAACTCCATGTTTCAGAGCTGATGATTTAGTCTAAAAATTGGTTCAGTGTCTTTAAAAAGTACTCAGCACCTTGGATGTTTTAGCCTTTTATTGCTTTTATAAATCAATCATGATCAACATAATCTGGCTTCTCAGACCGAAGATTTTACAAAAAAAAAAAACATATGATGTCAAAGTGAAAACTGATTTTTACAAAAAATTGACAATAAATGAAAATATGCAACGTAAAATAAGTGATTGCATAAATATTCACCCCCTTTAAAGTGACTGGCCTAGTGTAACAGAGGTCCAGCCAGTTGGTGCTAGTAGTCTCACAGTTAGTGGTATGGAGTTAGCTGATTCCAGTGACTGTGTCTCAGTTGACTGTAGTCTAAAGACACCAGGCAGATATACACATGGTGTCATATTCCCTCCATTTCTTGTTGATGGGTTTAACAGAACACCTGGGGATGTTCAGTGCCTTAGAAATGGTTTTTATTCCCCCCCCCCCGACTGACACTTTTCAATAACCTTTTCTCTGATTTGCTTGAAGTGTTGTTTTTTTATCTTCATGCTGTAATGGTAGCCAGGAACACTAAGTAACCAGTGAATGGACTTTCCAAACACATGTGTTGTTATACTACATCATTTGATTGAGTCACTGCACTCCGGTGAGCTTTATTCCACTAGCCATGAGACTACTAGCACTAAATGGCTGGACCTCTGTTGAACTAGGCCGGGGGTGAATATTTATGCAATCACTTATTTCATGTTATATAATTTTACTAAATCATTATATTTTGTAGAAATCAGTTGACATTAAAGAATTTGAGGGGTAAAATCTTTGGTAAAAGAAGCCAAATTATGTTACTTCTGATTGATTTATAAAAGCAATAAATAGGTAAGATATCCAATCCCTTATGGAAAAAAACACATGAACTTTACAAGGTTTTCACATTTGAGCTCATGTGGAAAAACTTGACCACATGAGATCACATAAACATGTTCCTTGTTCCAAATTCACACGTGTTTACATGTAAAAACTTTTTTTTTATGCAAAGTTCCCATTTTTTGTTCCAAATTCACATGGGAAACATGCAGAAAACATACTTTACTATGTTCATTGTGTCTCTTTTTTTTTAAATCATGCAGAAAACATGTTTTTTACATGCAGTTCACATGTCACGTGATAATTTCACATGTTCTCACATGCAATTTACACATATGAAGTTCATGTAGTTTATCTCTAAGGTGGTGAATACTCTTTATAGGCAGTATAACTCCCAACAGACTTTAATTGTTGACATTATGAATCGTCATGGAAACAATACTTTGGTTTTCCATTTGGGTACCTGAGCTGGCAGATTGGTGAAAAATTGCTTAAGGTGATAAAATCAAGTTAAACATTATGACTCTGGTCAAATGTTTTTAGGGGATGCTGAGGAATATTTGAACTATGTTTTTATTCAACTCGGATACTTTGGGAACAATATTAACAATTTGTAATTGCTTTAAGGGTTTTTAAAAAATGGGATTTGTAGAATTATGTGTTGATAATTGTTATTTTGGACAATAGTATTAAGAACAATAAATAATCCTGTCCCGTATGAAGACTATAGCAGAGATAAATGTGTTGACTTGCTGCCAATAGAAGCAAAGCCTTTTAATCTATGTTTTGGCAAACATGTTTAATCAAAATGATTCCTTTGAGGTCTATAAAAGTCCCGAGACACCGCTCTAAAGTTTGGACCTGGACATTTATTCAGCTTAGCGATTTTAATTACTGGTGCTATTTGTATGTGAGACACAAAACTGTAAACACCAAACACGTGCATTTAATCATTCAGAGTTCCTATAGTTAAACAAGCGTATCAATATAATTTATGTGCTGTGGATGTGAGAGAAGAGAAAGAGGAAAAAAGAGGGAGGCAGATGACACACAAAGAGGGAGGAAACAACTGGGGCAAACTGTAATTACAGAAATTAACTACATAACGAGGACAGTGTAATTATACGGCCCGTCTAATTGCTACCATTACTGAGGGGAAATGATGCAGCTACAGTACAAATAAAAATCTGTTTCAGTCTATGTTCATATCTGATCGTTACTAATTTTAGAATATTTGACCAAAAATATAGTGGATTAAATGAAAAAGGTGAAACTTGTGACAGGGTTTTGGTACCAGTGACTTAATACTTTAAAAATAAATGTCCTAGTTTACTGACATAAAGGCCGGTTTAGATTGATTGTGAATAGCTGTTTATCCTGATTAAATCATTCCTGTTAGGTTCGAAGGCCACAGATTAAATTAAATAAACTTGAAGTGTAACTTCTAAAGAAACAGTATTAATGCAGCATTTATTATTTTATAGTCCAGAGCATTTGAAAGCATGGATCATATATTAGATTAATACTCTAATATACTCTAAATGTCACCTGTCATTTTTTTTAGACATTCTGTTCTTTATGGTGTTGTAACTTTTACTGCAAACAGTATAAAACTATTGTTAGTATGTGTATTAATTTAGGTATAGATTAATAAACCTAATAGTCTAAAGTAAAAATGTCTTAGTCCATGTTGCTTAAAGGTGCAATAAGGAATTTGCAAACAAGCTAGGTATAGCTAGCTATTTGACACACTGGCCCAGAGCTCTCACCCCTCCCGTCGGCTATAGCTATACTAATGTTATTAAGAGGCATGAAAAAAAATGTTTTAAGCTACATTATTTACCAAATTCACTATAGTACCTTCAAGGTTTGCTTAGATTGTAAACATACTAAAATGTAATTTGCAAAACTATACTATTTCACAAATTCTGAGATTGTGAGTGGATTTGAGTTGATAATCAGCTCAGTGCAGCCCACATCTTTGTTTTTCAAGCAACAATGCTTCTCTATACATATTTATTTTAAAGCTCTGTTAAGCGTTTAACAGACGTTTAATTCAGTTAATGGATTACGTTATAGTTTGGGTAAATAAAAAATAATTATCAGCCTGCTACGATTTATAGAAAGCCCCACATCTGTAGACCTCTACCTGGGATTCTGAAAATCAGAACAGTTCTTTATGTTGAAGTTTTCTAGTGAGTGTCAATAAACTAAAGCAGGAGAAGGTTTGGGGACCTAAATGCAAAATGATGGCAACAATTTTTCTATCTGTATAAAACACAATACTCTAGGTAAACAGGGCTGAGATAAGACCATCAAAACACGAGAAAACCAGGACCATAAATACAGAGAACGCAATGATTGAACACGGGGAACAGGTGTGCTGATTATAAAACAGATCAGGTGCAATGAGGGAGCAGGAAACAAACAAAGGCCTGAATCTTCAAACACAACAGGAAGTGAAAATGACAAAACAGACTAATTTACAGCAAAGAAATCCAAAATGTCATCTAAATTTAAAATATTGAAACCTAGGAAGCATAACAGAAAGCATATATCATTGGCACAAACATAGAATGGGTCCTTATTTTGACCATGCTCCACCTCCTTCAACAAAATACATTCAGGGATATTTTGCATACTATTACAAGAAAAAATAAATAGTGACGAATGCAGTCCCTCTAACGGAGGAAGGTTCAGGAGTTACATGTCTCACTTTTGGGACTATAGCTTGAACAGGATACAGTGCTTAAACTATGCTGATGATTTCAGAAACATTGTTAAGAGTGAATCCATTGGTATTTATTAGCATCTGTTAATGCTATGCAGCTATATCTGAGTATATCCCAACATACTAAACTGTAGCCTCGACAGAACTCTGCACTGGGAATAGTTTTCTCATATTGCTTTGCTGGCCTTGATTGAGAATACCACCAAGTAGTCATATCTGATTTTCTTTAAAAAAAATTTTTTTTAAGTAACAAAAAGAAAAAATGTGGCAGGCACTTATTGAAACAATCTAAACAGTAGGCAAGCAGATACTACTTCAACACATGAAAGAAATGAACAAAATGATCATTTTTAGCATGTTGTCCACCATCAATTGTTTTCTCATGTCTGAAGAGTTTTTCTAACTGGTCACAAAGCTTCCATGGGACCAACTCTAAAAATGCAAAGCTAATTTGGACATCAGTTTGAACAAGTCTACCCAGGATGCATTGGCAGGGTTTTAAGTGTGATGCATGACTTTAATTCCGTTAGTGGAATGTGGTCGGAGACGTGGCTGAAAGGGAAAGGAGGCCGGAGAGGAGGGGAAGGGACAAATGTAGGGGGGTGGGGTATAGACAGAAAGAGGGGAGGAAGGAGGAACGACTGTGAGAAGGAAAGAGGAGGGGGTGTGGGAGGGGGGTTGCATTCCTCCACATTCTCTCTTGGATGGATTTTGGATGGACGAGGGCCAGCAGAAAGGGAAGGAAGGTGGAAGGTGGAGGAGAGGAGAGGGATGGAGAGGAGGGGAGGGGCCGGAGTGGCTTTTGTCTGCTTCCCACGTTTCAAAGCCAGTCTTGAAAAATGAATAGACAGAGGAAAATCAATTGCATGACCTTCACAGAGAGAAAGAGAGACAGAAGGAGAGATTGAGAGAGCGGCGGAGGGAGAAAGATGGAGGAGAGGCAGATTATGGAAGGAAGGAGTAAACAAAAAGGAAAGGCTAAAGGCAGGAAAAGTAAAATGACCCTTGATGTACATTCCCTTTTGGTTTGTTACTGTGTGTGTGTGTGTGTACGCGTGCACTTACTCACCCCACATTCAAGGACTTGTTGAAATCATTTATATTTCAGTACCTCTATATTGAATACATTTTGCTTTGGGGGACACTTTTCCTCTATTTCCCTGCCTTTATAAATGTCCTGTTGAAAGATTCGTCTGATTTAGTTTAACAAGAGATTTTCCTAACATTTCTGCTGCATGTGATGAGGTTATTCTCACCAGACTGATTAAGACTTTGACGTGGTTTCCGTGGGTCAGGACCTAAGAAAGGATCTGCCAAAAATGAGTTGTGCACGTGCAAGAAAAGGACCAGCACTGACGTGAAATAGATTTGTGAAGCTTTGTCATTTCTGTGGGTGGCGACCTGGCTGCTCTGATTACTGCTGAAACTGCATGCTCTAAAAATCTCTTGTTCAAGTTTTTTTGCCTGAAATGTATAAACTGTTAAAATCCAAATTATTAAACTTTTGTTTGGTCTTTATGTAGGTTTTATTAAATACTGTAGATATTATAACGAGACCATTCTCACTTCTTATCATGAAATTAATTGCTTTTTTAAAAATGTAGTTTCTGTAAACTATTACCAAAAACTCATCAGTTGGCAGCAACATTTTTTAGGTTTTCTATGTCTATGGCCCTGTTCTAATACTTGCACTTCCACCTTTGAGCCCGCCCCCTTTTCCACCCTCGCTATATGCACACTCGACCGAAGTCCGCATCAGTGTGGACTTTGGCAAAGGGTATTACCCATAATTCCAAGTGCCCTTCGTAGAGGACCGTAGGCTGCAGTGTGGATATTGGGACTGGGCCTATCAGGGACAGAAAAAAGGGAGGACACAGCTCAAACAACTTTCTGCACATGCACAACTTATTTTTGGCAGATAGTCATTAAGGTACAGACAGTGTCAACTTGCAGAAGGCTTTTAGGTCTGAACTGAACAGTTCCAGAGTGTTTTGACTCTTTGCTTTTACGATTTCACACTCCAGTCCAATAAGAGGCGATAAAGTTTGTTTGCTGACTGTCTGTTTGTAAGAAAAGTCTCTCTGAATAATCAATGCAACAGATGTGGATAAAAGTGAATCTCCTCACAAAACCCCTCAGCAAACGGATTGTTTTTCTTTTTATTCCTCTTCTGCCTCTCGCCATTTATTTGACTCCACCCTTTGAACAAGAGCTTTATTGTTATAAATGTTATAAAGATTAGGCTATCCTAGTATTTTTTTTGTATTACAAACACTTTAAAGTGCATTAATATTTCAAATTTTACCAAGTCCATGTCACAAAACCAAACATCTTGAAGATATTCCAGAGTACACACCTAGCATGAATTTGCAGTGTTTTTTTTTTTTTTTACTATGATGTGATTATCATTTTTATCCATCACACTGACATTAACTTTTATGACACACTATTCCTGTTCCTTAAACTTATCCACTTAAACAGGCATCTGCAACTATATCACCATTTTAATGAACAAAACAGCAGTTTTAAGAGTTGAAGAATGTGTGAATATAATTAAGAAACAATCTGTAATGGTAGAACTGTGGCTCACTATTCATCTTGAACACGATTACACTTGACTACAAAGAATTTAAATGTTTTCAGGACACGTTTTGCAAATAATTCCTCAAGTCCTGTGCCTCAGGCGGATCAGACGAGTTCCTTTACAGATGAGACGTCTGAAGAATTATTATAAAAACATTAAATTAGTTTTGAAACATTATTTTAATAAATGTGGACATAAATATTCATGTTTTGATGCAGCACAGTGAGTTTAACATTGTGCTTTTATGCACAGTGAGAAGACAGTAAGAAAATCATTACAGCTCAGTGCTATTCTATAAAAATAGTGTTCATCTGTCCTTTAAAATATTTACACTTTCAGTTCACTTCAAGAAAAAGTTCTCACACAAGTGGATGAAGGATGAAGATTGATCCTGATAACTTTAATTTTTCCTTGAGGAGCTAATTTTACATTTCTGATTGTTTAAGCAAAAAAAATCTAACCTGCTCTGGAGTGGCAAGTGAGTTTAAAAGTTGAATAAAGAAAAAAAAGTCATGGTTTCTTAAGGGAATCACATGCAAATACAGGAATGAAGATAATAATCTCTAATTTAGGGGACATAGTTGACATTTCATAATAATAAATCTTTACCGACATATTGGGCACTAATTATTTCTATAAACCCATTGATAAAGAAATATTTTGGTAATTGACCAGGAGGTGATGACAGAGAGTAGTGCCAAAATATTTGATAATTAGCATTTGAATTGTGATGTAGTTTTATTTTACTGTTTGTTTGCACTTTAGTTGATGCCCAGATCTATTGGTGGGAAGCAAAAAGCACATTCAGTGATATTACAACCTCGTGTGTAAAGTGCAGGTTTCCACAGTTTGTTCATCTTAAATGAGGCAGAAATGAACAAAACACATACAGCAGCTGGAGAACTCCCTCGTCTTTTACAAGATACACTACAATGACACGTCCCCACCAGCAACAGCTGAAGTGCTTTACTGTCTCACCCAGTGAGGTCAAACACACCTCTCTCCTCCCAACACTGATGACATTGACTTTCATGCTGCCTCTTCTCTCTCTCTCTTTCTCTCTCTCTCTCTCCTTTCTTTTATTTCCTTCAGCTCCACCACCTTCCCTTCTACCTCCCTCACCTCTTGGAGATCTCCCCGTGTCTGCCTCCCTTCTAATTCACAGTGTTTAAAGCAGCCGGGGCTTTTAAGGGAAGTTAATTGCACTCAAATTATGTTCGACCGCAAACGGAGCGAGGGAGCGATTGAGAAGGGACCGAGAGATGGAGGGAAGGAGGGAGGGAGGGAGGGATAGATGCCAGAGTGAGAAGATAATTGTGCCAGAGAAAGATGCTGCGATTAGGGTCACTTTCTCTCATTCACTCTGTCAAACGGCCGAAACGTCATGATGGGATTGTGGTAAACAACTCGGCATGGGAATGGGCTCTTGTTTTGAAAAGGGTGAAACTTAAGAGACAAAGACAAATCAGGAGACAGACGGACAAGGCTGGGGGAGACCGGAGGAGCGGTTATCTGTTTGGTTGCCATGGTAACAGACCTAACCTGGTTAAAAAGGTTAAATCTGTGGGGGTAGAGAGGAAGACGGGTGGGCGTGTTCGTGTGCAGTTATTACTCGTGGACTTAACTGGGACTAAATTATGTATTAGACAGATGAAAATCCTTCCAATTTTTCATTCGGTTGTTCAAACCTTTTCTTCTTGCGGAGCGCTGGGGGAGACCCCGGGAACTGACCTGCAAGTCAGACTATAATTAACGTGTCCGATCGCACCCTGTCCCATTCTGTCTTCTATTCCCACAATGAAATTAAACCTCAGAGCAGAGTCCCGGGGAGTTAACGAAGACAGAACGATCAAAGACCTCTGCTGCACTCGCTGGTCGACATGCAGGTTCTGCTGCACAAAAGCACACAGAACGAAAACAGGAAACAAATTCAGGAGTAGATTTATTATATTTCATGTGATCGTTTTATTTTTGATTTTGTTCGTCCTTTTAAATTAATACGTTTTTGTAAATAAATAAAGGACGTGATCTTGTTTGGCCACATTCCTTTAAAGATATTAGAGGATTAACATGTAAGGTGATGTTTTGGCTATTTTGAAGTGTCTTTCTGTGTAAGATAACTAATAACTTCACTTCATTAATGGCCTTCATCGGGACTGATGAGCTGACAGTTAGTCTAAGCTCAGCCAAGATAAAAGTGTTTTGCTGCCGTCTTAAAACAGCCCTCATCTACTAGATTTTATAGCAAATCATGCAAATATTATTTTATAAACCTTTACACCACCTTACAGTTCCCATTAAATGAGTATTTTGGCAGAAATATAAAGAAATTCCTGCTAGATATGACCCCTGATGCTGGTGATATTCATGCTTTTGTACATAACCACAGAACTCCATGTAAATGTAAAGCATTGCCTCGCCTTCTTCTGCTTACCCGGGTCTGGGTTGCGGGGGCAGCATTCCAACTAGGGAATCCCAGACTGCCCTCTACCCGGCCACCTCCACCAGCTCCTCTGGCAGGACCTAAAGGTGATCCCGGGACAGACTGGAGATGTACTTTCTCCAGCGTGTCCTGGGTTGACCCGAGGGGCTCCTGCTGGTAGGACATGCCCAAAACACCTCCCCAGGAAGGCATCCAGGAGGCATTCAAGATGCCTGAACCACCTCGGCTGGCGTTGCATTAAAAATGTATTTACTTTTTATATTGAAGCTGTTTAAAGGCTGCAGCAACTCACTTTGCTCTTGAACTAGCTGTTCGCTCATCAGTACTGTTGGATTTAAAAGCTATTTCTCTGAACAGAGGATGTTCAGGAAGCTATGTACAGTAAAAATAGGATATGTCATTATTTAGTACTTGTACACACAAGCACACTTGAAATGGTCAAAATGTTCCTTTAAAGAATTAAAAGTTTTATCCAAAGCTTTGCTCACTGACCAGGAGGGTTGAATTTATGGCCTAATGAAAGTTTTTCCAATCAGAAGACTAAAGACAGACTTTACAGTCATTCTGTTTTTGTTTTTATTAAAGTGTTTTGGGCTGTCTTTATAAAAGTCACCAACACTATCAAGTTGAGGAAGAAATGTGGTTTGGGTTAAAAGACACAACAGTACTAAAAGGCATTTTTCTTCCCTCAGCAACGTGCTTGTCCTCCATGTTCTGGGTTACCAGGGTGACAAATCCAGCCGGTAGTGACAACACCAGCAGCTTCCTTAAAACACAGCATTCATTATACTTGTTTTTCTGCTAAAATCAGAATGTTTAGGTGGTAAAATGGTTATAAAACCATTTTGCTTGTGCTCGAGAGCACAGAATCCTGAAACATTTCTATCTGACTGAGTGCCTGTACTTATGTCTAAGTGCTTCCCACTTACTATTGAATGTTGATTTTAAAGCAATAATTGTAACATTTTTTGTTCTTAAAATGCAAGGTAATGGAAAAAATGTAAATTTTCTTAGATCGGAGATGTTGCATCTGTACAGAGGAGTTTAGATAAATACCAAATTTAAATTGGGCAAAGGATCAACACCTAAATATCTTAATTAATGTTTGTATCATTAAAAACAATATATGCTTTATGGGTAAACAAAATGTTACTGAAGGGTTAATTTCTACACAGAATAATACAAGTGCCACACACACACACACACATGTGCAGGAGTATGAGTTCACAGCAGAACTACAGAAGGATCTTTGTTCTCAGGAAGAGATACCGACACTGCTGTGAGCCTCGGTCCTCACATGTGTGTAAGAACACACACACACACACACACACACACACACACACACACACACACACACACACACCAGGTCTAATGTTTTGGTTTCCTGGCCAGCCCTATTGTGCCATGGCAGCCTTTAATAAATGGTCCTCTGTGTATTTGTGTCTGCCTGTGTGTGTGTGTGTGTGTGTGTGTGTGTGTGTGTGTGTGTGTGTGTGTGTGTGTGTGTGTGTGTGTGTGTGTGTGTGTGTGTGTGTGTGTGTGTGTGTGTGTGTGTGTGTGTGTGTGTGTGTGTGCATGTGTGTGTGTGTATGGGTGTGACTCATCTGTCAGCCCTGCTGGCCTCATGTCACATCCAGCATTTCCTTCTCCCCCGCTGACACTACTCAGCACAACTGATCACCCACCATCACCTTCACCCCTCCAGGGATCTGTGGCATGAAAGTCAACACACACTCCAAGTATTTTTATTCACTCTAGCTGACATCACAAAGTGTGTGTGTGCATCTCTTAGTCTTTTTAAATTCATTCTCATGTGGTCGTGATGGGGGTTTCTTGCTCCAGGCCTCCAAGCGCTGCGGCTCCAGTGCCGCCCCAGAGGGGAGCCTGAGAGGCAGGCAGGGAGCTCGATGGGCTCCCATCCCCCCCCCCCCCCCCCCCCCCCCTCCAGGCAGCGACTGACTGGGCTGAAGGGTTTCAGCATCAGACCCCCTTTTCACAGGCCTGAATGGACTTGCCTTATTTATATTCACACTCTGTCACACAGAGGGGACCCCAATCTCACAATGCCACAGTGGCTTTGTCCGGCAACTCTGTATTTATGTGTGTGTGAGAGAGTTTGTGTGTGTGTGGTGGTAGTGAGGGGGTGTTTGTGTTGTCTAATAGCAGGGCGTGTTGCTGCTGTGCAGTCTGTGCATGAGAATTCAATGCTGTGTGTATTACTGAAGTGTGTGTGTGTTTTTCCCTGCATTTCCTTTCACATGACACTTACAAGTCCAGTCCCATGGCGTCTTCTTCCCACTTCTGTATCATGAGTGAAATGAGCAAGACAGAATGTGGGAAGGTTCATATTGATCTCCGTTACACTGTTGAAATAGCAATGGAGGTAGTCACAGAGCCAAAACTGTCTGTGTGTAAGAAGAGCTGACATCATGGGACAAGGGTGTGTGATGTAGTGAAGTACGGTGGTGATCACCCTGAGACATCTCTGCCCCTTCTGGTATGGATGTATTAAATAATGATAAATTATGCACAATCCGATACAGCAATTAGTTGTAGCCTATCTCATAAAGAGTAAATGTTAACTTGCTGCCTTAGTCAATCAGAATATTAATTCACAACACAGTATCAAGACGATTTACAGCAAAGCACCACAGGGGGAAGGCTATAAGCAGGATTCAAGAAACACAAACAAATCACAGCTCCAGGTTTGGGTTACAGAATAGACATTTTTAAATTTACTGACAATCTCTGCTAAATCCAATCGCCTATTTGATTTATACAAGTTTTAGATGTGTAATAAAACTTTTACTTCCATCCACTTATCCACCTCCCCCTGCTTATCCAAGAGCTCACAGAGGTAGCAGATCCAGGAGGGACACCCAGACATTCCTCTTTATGGTGGCACTCTCATGATGGCACAGTTAATAGCATTGTTGCCTTGCAGCAAGAATGTTGCTGGATCGATTTGGATGTTCTCCCCATACATGTGTGGGTTTCCTTCGGGTACTCCGGTTCCCTCCTGGTTATGTTAGTTAATTGTAAGTCGCTTTGAATAAAAGGGTCTGCCAAATAAATAAACATAAACATAAAACTCCCCAGCTACTCCTGGAGCTGAAGAGGTGTTCCCAGGCTAGAGGAGATATACAAGCCCTCCAGCGAGCTCTGGGTCTACCCCAGGGTCACCAGATGTTCCTGGAAAACCTCTGGAGGGAAGCATCATAATCAGATGCCAGAACCTCCTTAACAGACTCCGTTCAATGTGGAGAGGCAGTGGCTCTACTCCCCCTGATGATTGAGCTCCTCACCATAAGTATTTTAGCCTTTTATATCTGGAATCTTGTTTTTTTGGTCATGAGGGTTGAAACCTAGACCAAACAGTCAATCAAGAGCGTCACCTCTTGACTCTGCTGTTCCTTTACCACAATAGACTGGGACGATTTCATCATTACTGCAAACAAAGCACCAGTCCATCAGCACATCTCACTCTCCATCCTACCATCATGAACAAGACACCAACATACTTTAATTATTGTTGGATTTTAGCCTAGATATAGTCAGAGAATTAAGATGTTATTTAGACATCTTGTCAACCTTACATCTGGAAATGCTCACTTCCTCCTGAGACTTGTGAAATGAAAAATAAACTCAAACTTTTTAAGTCGCTGCAGGAAAATAAAGAAATTCTAAATCAGGAGATATAGGCAAAGTTTATTATAAGTTCACATAAAGAAGTTTTTAGTGTGTGCAACCAGCCTACCACAGGATATAGAGGAGTAAACATTTATCAGCAGGATTGTTTTGTATTTATGGCGCCCGCAGTTTGTACTTGAAATCATAATTTCTAAGTTTCACACTGTAAAAATCAACTGGAATGCCCCTCAAAGTCAGAATCCTGACTCAGAAAGTCAAAGATTCCAGACCGAACTTGACCTTAAAATCTAATGTGGCTTCCATGTGAATAAAATATAGTGACAGCTGCAGAAACAAGCTATTTATTTTCACTTTTGCCAGCTTGTTTTCAAATAAATAAGTCATACATATACTACCTCTGTTAGGAAACACTACAGTGTTTGAGTGCAGGGAAATGCTTTGTTGTTGGCTTGTTTTGCTAATAATAGTTTAAAAAAATAAGCTTATTCTACAGATCTCAAGGTGTGACGTAATTTCAAGATCCAAGTTCCAAACTCCAAGATTAACAAAACACAGTCAACAATAAAGATAGAACAGTAGTACCATCTAATGTTGAATACTGAACCACAATGTAACTACGTGTACCTTTTAAGGGTCTGAAGAACACATTTATGTTCAAAGTAGTGAAAAGTACATATGTGTACTGATTATTCTAAATGTTAGGGTACGTCTGTCTTTGAGGGGAAAAGAAAATATAACAATTTTTCTAGGAAAGTATCTTTAACCAAAAGTCTGTATACTTGGGTAACCTTGAAACAACCTTGAAGAAAAACTTGTGCAGACAGATTGATCAATCCGCACCACCAGCATGGTAGTAGTATTGCTCGCCTTTGGACTGGAAGGTTAGGGGTTCAAATCTCTGTCAGGGTTACCATAGAATAAAAAACATATAAATAATAGTCTGTTGTCTCATGTGTCAGATGTTGGGAAATCGGGACATTCTGAAAAGAAATGGGTGACTGGAATAACCAATGCATAATCTATAAAAGACTTAGAAGCTGGTTTTGGACATTTTAAATGCTCTCTTTTTGTTCTGGTAATCTAAGGGACAGTTCAGCCACCAGGGGTAGTAGAAGACTGATCCCTAAAAACTACAAGGGTAACAACAAGTATCCCAGACTGAGGGTACAATAACAGTACCTTTGAGAGTACTACCACAGTGACAAGAATTTGTACCCTTTAAGATACAGTTTTTTTCTGAGAGTGAAGGCAGCATTATACACAGAAATGTGGCTCGTGTTTGAAGCACTTAAAAAGCTGCAAAAAGATGTCAACAAGTTCAACTTTTGTAATAGTTTTGAAAGCAGCTGAAGAACGCATCCAAACCCTTATTTGTGTAAGGCACTATGTCTATTTTGATTCCTAATGTTGTGATATTTAGTGTAGGTCTACATTGTTCTGGTAGTTGGCTAGCTTGAATGTGTGAACAACTTATGTGGCTCAAATAGAGGATCCTCTTTCCTGCCATATCCAGAAATCACAGTGTGAAAGGTGCTCTAATAGAAGGCCTCCTCAACTATTCATCAAAACTACATCAGTTACACAACTGGGCATAGAGTTTGTTTGTGTGGTGTATATGTGCTGTGTGTGTGTGTGTGTGCGTGTGTGTGTGTGTGTGTGTGTGTGTGTGTGTGTGTGTGTGTGTGTGTGTGTGTGTGTGTGTGTGTGTGTGTGTGTGTGTGTGTGTGTGTGTGTGTGTGTGTGTGTGTGTGCGCATGTGTTTTGAGCCTCCTTCTGTGTTCAGTTGTAACCCAGAGCAGCGCTTTCATTTTCCTGTCATAAGGCGTATTGATTTCCCTCAGCCTTGCAGCGACACACACGCGCACGCACACAGATCCGATGATCCTTAAAGTCACACGCACAGACTCACAAACACTCATAAGCTCTTGTGTACACATATTTTGTGCTCACACTCACTCACACATAGTTTGTCTCTGCCAGATCGGGAATGTTGTGTTCAAAGGCAGCCCTGTTGGAGTGAGATTAGTTTTCACATATGGTCCCCACCTTGTCACGGAGTGTGTGTGTGTGTGTGCACAGCCTGGCAGTTGCTCACACACACACACCGTCACATACTTTTTCTGACATAAAACAGTAAAGATGCCTGATTGCTAAATTAATCTTCCACATCGCTGCAGCCTCCCTGATCCTCATTTGCTTTGGAGAAAGTGATCACTCTCACCTTCTTCGGCGTTTTCTTATTTTCTCCCCCCTCCCACCTACCCTCACCCTCCTCACCCCTCCACCTAACCACCTCCAACTCTATTTGTATTGTAATTGCCTTGGTAAACAGCACCACTTTGGTACTGAAGCAGCTCTGATAGCTTGTGTTTGGGATGCATTAAGAGTGGTGATGCAGACACTAAATGTGTGTGTGCGCGTTGTTTGTTTGTGTGTCTGGCGGAGATTGAGTGCTGTGCGTCATATAGCTCTTCTTATCTTCCTTTAAAAGAAAAAAACATGGTAAAATCGTTTCTTATCAGATGTTCAAAAACATAACAGAGACATGACAATAATACAAAAATGTGATTGTTTTTCAGAATATCCTGTGTAATCACTTATAGTCCTGTGATTTATGAACCCAACACACAAACTACAAGATTTATTGGGGTTATTTTTGTCCTTTGGTTAAAATATGCAGCGTTTTTTTTACAGGTGTATACCTACTTCATGTTTAAATTTGTATTACACCTTGTAAATATATCAGTAAAATACTTCAGGATAAAGAGTTATTTTATTGTCTAAAATCTGTTCCTCAAATAAGAAAAAACTAAGTAAAAAGTTTTATTCATTTACATTTTTTCAGCTCTGATTTGGACCTTTTTGAAGTATTTGTGTCTTTTAGGACCTAAACATGCTTTACTCTGTATTCCCAGATGCAAAACAGGTTTTAGTTTTTATTCTCACATGCTGTGGAAAAAGCTTCTTTATCCATTTTCAGGCTGCAAAAACTGAAAATTCTTTTAATTCAGTCGCAAAAACATCTCCGTTTTGTTCCAGCAAACTGGAAACAACTTTTTTAAGACAGCCACACAATCAACTATTCATTTATGTTAATAAATGAAACTGAAAAACATACTATTTTTTGTCTTTTTCTTGTGCTTTTTAGGCATTTTGTAAAGAGAATAGAATTGAATTTGTGTATAAATTAGCTGCTTTCTTTTTATGACACATTTGAATTATTACTATAAAATCTTGATAAATTTGTGAGATTTTAACATGCAGCAGGAATAAACAAAGATGCATGTAATAAAAACTGATAAATGCATATAAAGACACTGCTTCAGTGTCAGAATACATGCAGACTGGGTCTCATGGAGCCCTTTGTTGTTTTGATGAGCAGTGAAACCTGAGCCTTTTTCACCAGATAAATCAAAATCAAAGCAGAAAGAATCTTATTTTTTAAACTGTGTTAAACATTAGTCATTAATGTTGATGTCATCGACGTTTGATGAGTGTTTGTCTTGTTTATCTCTGCAGTTCGACGATCATCCCACTCTCTGGCCACTGACATGTTTGAGCAGCACTTAGGGGCTCACCTCCTGCAGGTAAACAACAATCCTCACTCTCTTTCCAATTTATCCCCCCAACATATATATAAAAAATACCTACTGCTTCTGTCTGTTTAAAAAAAAGTCTAAAATTCACATGCGTTTGGACGGCGGTGCTTTAATGTATTGCTCAATTATATATTGCCAGGCAAGCTCCCAAACGCACTCATACACACAAACATCTGATAAAGCTCAGATGCTCGGACACTGTTGTTGCCATAGAAAGCCTCCCATTTGGACTGACAGATGAATGGAGCCTGAGGGGTTTTTGTGGGGCAGGGGAGTTTCAGGACTGATGAAACGCAATACAAAAACTCAGAGGAAGTGCAAAGAAGGTAGTCCTGCAGATTGGGCTTTAGACTAGGAGCAGTTTGAGGAAGGAACGAACAGGTAAAACATGGATTTTAGACGCGAGAAGGTTGTGTTAGAACAAAGAAACGTCACAAGTGTCTCCAGTCTTCTGGCATGTTTAAAGAGGAACTATGGCTTAGTGAACGGCGCTGATAGAAATCAAATTAACGCTCCAGAAAAACTGTATGATTTTTTCTCCCCTCCCAGCCATCCTCCCCTCCGTAATAGCCCGATAATTGCACTTTAGTTCTCCGACATTCAGACGGCTGGTTTCTCCCTCGCTGCGACACATGACGCCCCACACCCCGGCCCGGTCATTTGCATACTGGATGTGTCAGTTGCATAAATTACCGCAGCCACTTTAAGCGCCAGGGCCGCCAAAATAGCAATCTTTCTTTTTTTCTTCCAGCGCGAAGTGGCCCCGGTCCTGTGTGCATGTCTGTGAGGCTGTGTCGGCTCACTCCTGGACGCCTGTTATGACGATTAATATTATTCTCTGAAGCAGTCCCCTCTAATGGGCTGGCTGTATACCTTTCACTTCTCATTAGAATCAGCGCAGTCTGTAATGACTCTGGATTTATCTGTGTCTGGTGTGTTTGTGTGTGGCTGCAGGTCCAGGATGAGGCTTTGTGTCTCTGACTTTATTACAGCTGATTGAAACAGCCCTGGTCTATAAGCTTTGTTTCTCTTTGCTAAATTTGCTTGTGCATGCTTGTGTGTGTGCGTGTGTGTGTGTGTGTGTGTGTGTGTGTGTGTGTGTGTGTGTGTGTGTGTGTGTGTGTGTGTGTGTGTGTGTGTGTGTGTGTGTGTGTGTGTGTGTGTGTGTGTGTGTGTGTGTGTGTGTGTGGACATGTGTACATGTCTCTGTATAAAGCAGGTCTTGCTCGCAGCTGTTGTGTGTAGCAGCAGCTTGTGTTTATGAGTGTGTGTGAGTGCACTTGTGAATTGAGAGAAGAGGCCGAAGGGTGACGTGTTGTTTGTTCTCTAGCTCATTCCAATTTGTTCGATACATGCTAATTGCTCTAATTTGTCTGTCTTGTTTCTGTTTACTTTTATGTGTGTGTGTGTGTGTGTGTGTGTGTGTTTGTGTGTGTGTGTTTGTGCAGTCTCTAGATGGCTTTGTGTTTGTGGTCAGTCAGGAGGGACGCTTCCTCTACATCTCAGAGACAGTTTCCATCTACCTGGGGCTCTCACAGGTAAGATTACCTCATCTTCCACGCACACACACACACACACTCGAGTGTAGTCCCTTGTATGCAGGTGCATTTGTGCCCGTCTTCTGCTCATGCTTTCATATCTTCTCCCAGGAGTGTGTGTGTGTTTGAGTGTGAATAGCATGCAATAGCTGCACTCCTTGAGCTCATCTCTGGAGTGCAACTCTCACAGGGGACAATGCACCTCTCCTTCTTTTACTCCTTCCCACCTCCCTCCCTACCGCTCCAGGTGCTCACCTCTGTTGATTGCCTGTGGCCTCTTGTACTGTGAATGTTAAGTCCTGCCATTTTGCCCAGATGCATAAATAATAACAGTAATTACTGGCCCAGCAATCAAAGTGTCGCCCCAGCGCGCTGGGCCTGTCTAGGGGAACAAATCGATAGGCATCTTAAAAGCCACATTGATTGTAGGGAGGGGGAAAAACACCAAGGGGGATGGGAAGATAGATAGAGACAGCCAGTGAGAGAAAGAGTGGGGAAGGGAAAAGGAGAGGAGGTGTGATAAGAGGAGGATGAGGGATTGGTGCAGCATGAGGGAGACGGAGAGAAAAATAGTGCAACATTTTAAAAAAGTAATTGAGTGTGATTTTGTGTGAAAACTTGCTGTGATATAAGGTTTTTGTGTCCGTAGTTGGACCAAATGCAGGCAGATGACTCCAGCATCTCTAACAAAAGAAACCCAAAACACTGTTTGACGCAAGGAATATAAACACAAATCATGAAAAAGCAAACTGTGATGAGGAAGCAATGAGCTAATGAAATCAAGGACCATATAGTCAGTATCACACTGGGCTGTATAGTAAGGGACACTAAATTGCAAGATGATATGTACATTTTGTAAATATGATATAATTGCAAACAGATTAAAACGTTCTTCTCAAAATTTTGTCACAAATTTTAATTATGTCTCAGTTTGGTCACCAACTTCTACCAAGGTTTTTTCACATTTCTTAACTTCACAAAACTAAACTGAGAAGGTTCAAGAGGGGCTATTGATGCTTGTGACTCGGATTTTAACAGGAAATGTGTCAAACATGAACGTGGCCCTGCAAGTCAAATTGAGAAACCTTGCAAACAGCCCAGTGAGATACTGGCTTGATGGGCAAAAATGTGACTTATACCAGTCAAGATCAACTGGCGCTGAAGCTCTGGAAAACAGAACTCACAAGGGAACAGGTCTTGCAAAACCTGAATGGAAAGGTGACACTGCAGAGAAGATCTGTGATCTTAAATCTGTTTCACTTCTCATCTGAGATATTTTGACTATTGGTCAGACTCAGTAGCATCTCATGTTCCTCACTGCTTCAACCCACAGAAGAACATTCAGTAAAACAAAACTTTCATTGCCTTGCAACGCACATATTCATTACCTGAATGGCATTTTGGAACATTTTAAAAAATCACCTAAAACTTACTTTCTTGAGGATTTCAGAATCTAGAGGAGTGGTTCCCAAAGTTGGGGTCAGGACCCCACTGTGGGTCTTGAAACAACAAATTGGAGTCCTGGGATCTGCTCCAGAACTGAAAGTGAATTTAAAATCCTTGCTAATACCATATATTTGTCCTAGTTGTTACAAACAGTTGAATAATTACGGTATAACAGTTGTAGATGTTTGTGTTGTCACTGTGTCCTTGTTTAATTCGTTTATTAGAAGTGTTTGTATCATTTTGCCAGTGATGGTTGGGGTCACGGGTCTGTGCCACTGTTTTTTTGTGGGTCAAAAGCCAAAATGTTTGGGAAACCACTGATCTTGAGTGCCGTTTGCAACTCGTCTGAAATCTAGTTTCTACAACAATATCTATTATAGTCATCAAGTTATTTTAGTTTGACTGCTTTTACCCAGAATGACTGTGCTGCACTGACCACACAAGCCACTATCTAGACTAACCACATGTGCGGTCAACTCATCTAATGCTTTGGATTTTAGTCTCCATCTAGACCACTCTAGATTTTTTTTTTTCAAACTGAATTTTTCTGCAGTGCTTGTACCACCTAGTCACAGTCAGGTTTTGCGTGTCCATAGATGGGAGTAGAAAATATAAATCTAAGTGGAATTGTCACTGCCCGATCTGTAACGGAAACCCGAACAGTTCTGCACGTGTGGAATGCGTCTACATCCGCTGAAGCTTTTTACGGTAATTACGGGTTAGAGTATCTGTTAAGATGTTAAAAGTAATAAGTATTTATTAAAATGTTTACGATAATGACAACGTTTCATACAATGTTGACGAAAATAAAGAATAAAAACTAGGGGAGTTATGGATCAGGACGGCCCGATCCTTACTGCGCATATATGCAAAACGTGTCTACTTCCCACTTAAGTATTTTACGGTAGTTATGGTTCAGAGTATCTTTTAAGGTGTTAACAAGTATATATATTAAATCATATACATACATAATGTATTAAAATGTTTATACACGTAGGTATCCATTGTTTAAATGGTCAGCGCAGTCAAGAAAGAGGCTAAGCTGTTGGTAAAAGCTAAGGGCTAACTGGGAGCTAACCGTCTCATTCAAAAGACTTGAATGTCGCAAAGTTGGAGAAAAGAGGAAGTGACATAGGCTTCGCGCATGCGCAGAACCGATCGTGCTTCCGGGTACGGATCATCAGCCAAGTGAGAAGGGTCTGGCTGCGGCCGCTGTGGAGCTCCACAGTAACCGGATACACGTGACCTCCACACTAACCGGAAACACGTGACCTCCACAGTAGCCGGAAGACGTGACCTCCATAGTAGCCAGAAGAGAGGCGAATAGCCTTTTTCTAGATTGGCTGTGGGGATTTCAAGCAAGGTCAACAACCCTCCCCCTAACCTAACCCTTACCCTAACCAATTCCGGTACGGTTAGTGTGGAGGTCACGTGTTTCCGGTTACTGTGGAGCTCCACAGCGGCCGCAGCCAGATACTATTGAGCCAAGCTGAGATGTTCTCTCTCTGTATTTTGATACGACATTAATGTGGACTCTCACACCGCCTAGTGGTGACATGGGGGAATTTCAATATTTAAAAATATTATATAGAGGTTTTTTTAATAAACAATGACAACAACATATACCGGTATGTTTAAAAATACCTAGAATAGTAGATAGGGTCTTAGTTTGTTTTACTTCCAAATGTTTATTTTTAGAACATTTCAGTCAAAAAATAAGCCTAAATGTAATCTGAATAAAACTTAATGTTTCCTGAGTTTTCAACCAGCTTTACAGACAATTGCAAAGATGAAAACTCCCATTATCCTTTGCGACTCTCGATCTCATCAAGCTGCACCTCAGTTGTTTCAGTTTAGCTACTCAAATAGCATAAATCTTAGTTGTGTGACTTTGAGCTAGATTTCTTCAGACACACACGCGATAACAGGACTCCCATCATTGACATCACGTTGCTTTTCAATCTTTGTTCATCCCAAAGCAGCATCTGCTTTCTTGCATCTGTAGCCACAGCCAACAGTGACGTCCATAAATCACAACCAGAAGATGAGGAGGTAAAAACCCACGGGGAGCATCAAAAACAAGAATGATGACTTGAGAACTTGTAGGAAAAACACAAACTCACTTTTTACAGTTTTTGCAGTCTCCGTGTGGTGTCTCCTCATCCCCGTATACCGTGATGAAGTAGCACATCAAGCAAAGTGTAGCCTACGGCAGCCGCAGAGCACAGACTCACTGTGGGGATCTCCTCACAGCTCGTATGGAGAGGAGTCACAAACACTTTAAAATGCATATTTGCACACTCGATGTTTCAATGTTGGGGCAAAGAGTTAACAAGCTAACAGTGTAAGAGCTGTGACAGCTGGGATAGAAAAGAAGGGAGTAAAAGAAAAGAACCTGATAGACAATTAACAGACAGAAAGAAAATAAAGCAGGGGAATAAGGGAGACACAGTGTGAGACAGTGAGTGTGTAAATAGAGCCTAAATGTGCAGTAGGAATGAAATTCGCCTTGGGATTGCCTTGGTAAACAAGGCAGCCGAGGCTTTGGTGGAGATGCTAATAAAACAGAGCTGTTCTTATCAGCTGAGCAGATGGCCTAACCCATCACGTCTACTCAAACAGGGCCTGAGCCATCAGCATTCTAATGAAATTATTTATGATCGAAGATTACATTCAAAACCTTGAGCACACAACACTGCGACTACCTGCTTAAAAAGAAGAAAGAAAAAAAAAGATGGAAGCAGGCGGGGAAAGAGGAGGTTTACGATCAGAAGGAGACAACCAGAAAGGGTAGATTCAGCGATGGGGGAATATATGAGAGGGAGTGTATGGAGTGTTTATGGGCACAAATGACGAGAAGGAAAAACGCACAAAAAGAGAGGAAGGGGAAAGTGGGAGGGAGGGGACAAAAACACCTCGGCGTGCTTTGTTGGTGAGTGGAGGCGGTCACAGGGGAGAGAGGGGAAGGACAGACAAACAAACGATGCTCTGAGTGGAAAAGTATAACTGGTGGTTTGTTTTAGAGGGCATGCCGCCCCTGTGGATCGACCCCCCCCCCCCCATCGTCTGACCCCTCTGCCCTGGCTTACACCCTGGGCCGCTCCCCTGACAGTGGGGTTGCTTATTCGGCTTAGCCCAGGTCAGGCACCTTGACCAAGGGCGCAGCGTCGCCCACCCCCTGACGCCTACAGGTATCTTTTATTTCCCTCCTCTCACTTCCAAACCAAAAGCACGGGAATAAATCTGTTGAAAGAAGGTAAAAATTGTATGGAAAGAATGGATGGAGAGATGAAGAATGAAGATGAATCAGCAGGAGGATTCATGAAAAGGATGAAGAAGTGGTGGCCAGCAGAAGAAGGGGAAAAAAGGATAAATAGGGTAAAGAGAGGGGAGGAAGGATGGGAGATCAAGAGAGGAGAGAATTGATCTGCGAATGGTTAGTATGCAGCCCCCTCTCCCCCGCCTCCCCCTTCTCTCCTCTCCCATCAGTCAGTGAGGGCTGAGAGTGTGTTGTGGACCACTGCCCGGATGCCTCATACATATTAAAGCCCCCTGCTATTATTTATATCATGTCTCTGCTTCCCCTGCTCACTGCCCCTCATCCCCACCACCCCACCATACATACATGCACGTGCATCTCTTCACACACACACACACACACATGCGCGCGCACACACATACATAGAGATGTTCTGACAGACAACTACTCACACAAACAATGACACGCAGAGACATAAACACACACAGTCTGGTCACATCCGCAGACAAACTGAGGTACGCCACACATGCACGCACACACACACACAGACATAATCACAGAAATTAGAATGATCTCAGTCTCTCCTCTTTCCACGCTCTATACCTGTTTTTATGTTCGAGCCTGACTCATCCTCTCAACTGCTCTGTCTTTTTCTCATCTTCTAATTTCGGTCCGATCGTTTTTCAATCCCCACCTCTCCTGTCTGCGGTGGAGTGATGTTACTCGGATACGTCTAAGCCCTGTAAAGCCCATAAGGACGCCTTTGTCTCGCTATCATCAGAGTTTCATGCTGAAGTAAAATGTATTTTTTTTATGTTGCTTTAGAGAAGTTTTTAATAAAAAGCATTCAAACAGGAAATAAAAGCTGATCTGTGATTTTAAAAACAAGTTCAATGGAAAGTTCAAGTGACACAACTTTATTCATCTAAAGTGCAGCATCCTGATGAGGGTTTGCAAAAATGGAAAAAAAAAGTTTAATCAATTGTGACTTGAGAATCATTAGGGATGCAGCAGAACAGCGATTATGCTGCTGTTACATCTCAAAAGAGAGAAAAATAAAAGAACAGGTTTCAGATAATCAGAAGTTTCCATACTGCACTGCTAAGCTTTCAATATAACTATTGTAATAGACTGCATGTAGTTATTTTCAGGCTCCTATTGCAGTTTAATAATGTTTTGTATCAGATGTTGATGTTTAGTTCAATCTCTACTCACAGATGCTTCCAGAGACGTGAACTTATGATGCTTAAATTAGGAGTATTTTACTTTTATTCTCCATTTGATCCATTCATACCCTAACGCTGATAAGTTATTAAAAATTATTCTAGGTTTCCAGAGTGGGGGATTAAAAATGTTCTGAAATTAAAATGTTTTCTTTCCTCTTGAATATTAAAATGTAGATGATTTATTTAGTATGAAACCTTTAAAATTAACTCTTATTTTCTTCAGTGTATATGTACAGAATTATTTCTATATTATTTAACACGAGAGCTGGATAAAGCAGAGGAAAAATTAGGAATGTCTGATTTATAGAACTCCAAAAAAAGCACTGACATTTTGAGAACTGCAGTAAATAAATGAAGCGCTAATTCACATTTACACAATTCCCTGAAAGTAATCAAAAGCATGTGTAGTTTTAAAATTCACTCTGCAATGTTGTTGCATTAAAATAGAACTAGAAAAAAATCTCAACGGAAATCATTTGTTGGCAAATTATCATATAAAGAGTAAACATGAGAAAAGAATGTCCAAACTTTTTTAATGATGACTAACTGGTTTATTAGAAACAGTGCATTTCCCACTACATCCAATAGGTTTGGTTTTACTGATCTATAATCAGTTTACTACTGATTTGTAAATGGATGCTAAAAGCAGGAGGGGCTCAGCTGACCCTTGTGAACTGATAGGATTAATAAAAACCTGTTTATGCAGACCAACATGAACAAAAACAATGAACTCAAACTTATAACTCAACTTTCCAGCCTCCAAGTACAGACTTAGTTATCTCTTAAACCTGGAACGTGTATATGCAATGTTTTAACATTCATTCATTTAAAATAGATGAGAATGTTGTGTCCCAAGAGCACAAATGGATGTATTTTATTCTGAAAAAATGTCACCAATTTTCTGTGATGCATTCTTACAAGTGGCACAGTTCCAAACAAAGGACACCCTCCATCTTTTTCTCTTTTTTTTATCACTGTCCCTCAGTCCGAGGGGTTTCCTTCTCACTCCTCCGTCTCCACCTTTCCTTTTACCCCTCCTCTTGCTCTCCCTGGCTGTGATGTCCTTGAGGGCCTGCTGAAGCTCCCATAAAGCCTGCAGTAAATGGCTCTAATCCGGTAATAAATGGCTGTGTCCTACAGACAAGGGTGTGAAGCTTCTGCAGCCGTGGGTTTTATCAGATGGAATGGTGTTTCCACACAAACACATACAAGAAAACACACATTCACAAATGTAATAAAAGATCCATGTATGCACATACACACCCCTCTCTCTCCAGCTCCAGACAGTTTCTCTCTCGCTCTCTCACACACACACACAGACTTCGGATTGAATCACACCTTCTCAGATTGTTCTGCCTTTATGGATGCCATGCAACTGCAGCACTATTATTACCTTTAAATGATTAGAGACGCGACTTTGATGCATGATGATGATAGGATCGCGTAGCTGTTGCGCCGCTCTTTATTCCTTGCTGAGGAAGACTGTAACTGGATGAAGGAGCAGGGAGGGACGCAGACAATAAGAAGAATAGTAATGTGACCTTTGGAGATAGTTAGACTTCACCTGTTTTTAATCAGCAAACACAATTGATTTTTATCTCTCCCGCTTTTATTTGTGTACTACTGTAGTGCCATGCTCCTCTGAGGCCAAAGCGTGTGAGAGAGAGCGTGTGTGTGTAGGAAAAAGGGGTGGGGGATGTCTTACAACCTCCACATTCCTTGTTGAGTTGTAACCCAGAGCGGCACTTTCATTTTCCTGTCATAACATATATTGATTTTTTTCCTGTGTGTGCTGCACTTGCTCACGTGTAGTTATTTGTGCTCTAAGCATCTGGTTTTGATCGGTGTGTGTGTGTTCGTGTGTGCTTCCCTTCAGGTGGAGCTGACCGGCAGCAGTGTGTTTGACTACATCCACCCAGCAGACCATGTGGAGATGGCAGAGCGGCTGGGAATCAGGCCTCATCTGCGGGCTGAGGCGGGCTGCCTCACGGCCCCCGACAGCGCCTCCAGCACGGCGTCCACCTCCTCACTTGCCGGTACCCCAGAACCTGGTACTTTTTATCTTGTAATAAGCAATTAATAAACGTATTAGCTCGGCTAACACAATCTGAGAATCATCTGAATAAAAGCGAAATGATCACATTTGCTCACTAATTATAATAAATGGATTTTTTCTGTCCTCCACAGCTGCTCCATCTAGTCCTCACTCTCCAGCTGATGAACCTCCAGAACGTGGTTTCTTCATCCGCATGAAGTCCACACTCACTAAACGAGGCCTGCATGTCAAGTCCTCTGGATATAAGGTATCAGACATGTTTGATTACAAAGTACTGTGCAAAAGTCTTGAGTCATCCCTCAGGTCTTGATATTTTGCTTACAAGTAGCTGGACTTTGCTGTAATCTTCTAACTGGACTTTTAAAGGTTTTCTTTGGACTTTGACTGCTTTTTAACTTATTTTCAGTCATGATCATCTGCAGTGGAATATTAACTTTGAATTATTCAGGCATAAAACATCCCCAATTCAAAAGCAAAGCAAGAATTTTGTCGACAACAAAAAGAACCAAGCAGCCTGTCACAAAGACACAATTAGATCCAATTTCTTAAGTAGAATTTATGAAAAAACACCAAAGATCACTCAGTCCGATACAGAAACTAATATTTTGCCACCAACAAGGAGATTGTCAAAGAGCTATAGCTGAAAATTTAGTCATACAGTCGATGATCAATTGACGGATGATGTGTCTCTGGTATTTTCTAGGTTTTTTTCTTGTTTTTTAAAGACATGACTTTTAGTTACCGTTTTCTTCAGCCATAGATCCTTTTCTTAGTCCAGACTCTTCTCGTTTCATTCTCCACTTTTCTCATCTTTCTGAAGCACAAACTGCATTTTGTCATGTTCAAGTACAAGGACAAAAAACTTTGAAACATCTTCAGAAAGTTTGGAAAATTGTTGACAAAGATCAGATTTAAAGACATTGGGAGTGGGATCTAAAACTTTTGCACAGTACTGCATGTGTTGAGCGATCTTCTTTAATTCACCTGTTCCCGGGATGATAAAATGAGAAGTAGAGTCCTGTCACTTTGTTTTCTGCTGCCGGTGTTTCACCGCGGTGTCATGTTGGTCATTTACTGCATGTTTTATTGCTGTGACCTTATTTCACACCGAACCGCTTCACATAACACAGTTTACTGCGCTCACTGCTGTAAAAGCAGAGCTGCTGCGGTCATGATTTTTGTTCTTTAGGCATTATTAATCATGTTGCATATTCAGTGATGAATGATTGTTGTTGTCCTTTGTTTTGATGCATTACCTTGTCACCATTCTGCAAACATGTATTTAAGGAATCTGCTCTGCTCGTCAGGTCATACACGTGACAGGACGAATCCGGTGCCGTCCAGCACTCGTTCCGGGCTCCACGCGCTCCGTCCGCCGTCCGATGGGCTTGGTCGCGCTGGCGCACACGCTCCCACCCTCCACACTTAACGAAGTCCGCATGGAGAGCCACATGTTTGTCTTCCGTGTCAACATGGACCTGCAGGTCACATATTGTGAGAACAGGTAAGGGGTTTTTGTGTAGATAATCAGCGTCACGGCACATTTATTTTTTTGAAAAACATGTAAATTTGTGTTTTGTTTTTTGGAGAGCTCCCACGTTCATGTTTTTTCATGAGCGGCTGGCGGAGCACTCGGCCAGCTGGTGGTTTTAGAAAATACATCTGCTTCTGTTTAGTTGACAAATGAGTTTTTTCCTGTTTTTTTCCCCCTTCTTCTATTTGGTTTACCCTTGCATTGCTCCACAGGATCTCAGAGTATATGGATCTGACCCCTGCAGAGGTGGTGGGACACACCTGTTACCATTTCGTCCATGTAGAAGACCTGGAAAATATCCGGCAGAGCCACGAAGACTGTGAGTCACATCTATATGCATGCAGTCAATCTAAATCACCCCATCCCCCCTTTTAGTCTTCACACAATCTGAACTTGGGAGGCTTGGAAAGCATGCTGAAGTTGTCCTGTTGTGATAGGCGCCCTCTGCTGACAGAATCGTGAACTACCAAATTAATAACTGGTTTCTTTTTCTGTCTTCTTCTGCTCCCTGTTAGTGTTGAGGAAAGGTCAGGTGGTGACAGGTTACTACCGCTGGCTCCAGAGGAGGGGAGGCTACCTGTGGATCCAGTCCACCGCCACCGTCTCCATCAACCACAAAGCCCCCCACGAACGCAATGTCATCTGGGTCAACTACGTCCTGAGGTTTGTTTCTAAAGATTCCTGATCTTGTTTATGCATGCAGACAATATTCTGCTTTATACAGAAATACTCTCAGAATATAGATGAAAAAATAGATTTCTTTTGCCCCAAACATTAGAAACACTGTGGGAAGTAATAAAAATGGAAACAATAAAATAAATGGACCTTAAAGGGTTAAATCTTTACAAGTCTTTATTGTGTATAATTGAAAACATATCGATTAGATTCATTTTTAAAAGTACTATGAAACAGTTTGTAAAATATTTATCTACTCTACATTAGCATGCAGCTAAAGAACAATATCTCATTGTTATTCAGTCGTGTTGCTCCTGAATTAGCGGATATGATCTTATTGAAAGGCTTTTAGGCTGAAATGGGACATTTCTTCACCTTGGTTTAAATATAAATTACCCTTTAAATTTAATATTATTCTTCGTTAAGTCCTAATATATTTTGTACATGCACACACGCGCTCGCACACACACACACACACACGTGCACACAAACACACACAGTAGAAGTAAAAGCTCGCGTAACATCGGCGCAGTCAGACAAAAACAAGAGGAGTAGGCTGAATTTCAATGCTAATTAGACTGAAGCTATATAATTAGTACAAATGGATGTCAGAATTTTAGGTCTGAATGGTGTTTTAGTTAATTAGTGCTGTAATTACAAGAACTCATTAACTTCTCGAACAGCCTCCTCCTTGTCTGAGATTAACTTTGTATAGGTGGGCTGCTAAGTGGGGTGTGTGTGTGTGTGTGTGTGTGTGTGTGTGTGTGTGTGTGTGTGTGTGTGTGTGTGTGTGTGTGTGTGTGTGTGTGTGAAGAGTGAGGTCTGTTTGTGTGTGTTAGGCGGAGGTTAGAAAGGAGGTGGTTATTAGGCTGATTATATGTTGTTTCTACCTCTAAGTATTCACTCAAACAGCACAACAGTACTGTTTTATTGTATGTAAGTGCCTTTGAGAGGTTGATGATCATTTCTGCTTTTTATTTTCTGTTTTTTTAACTTTTATATTTTCACATCCATCCATCCAGTCGAACCGAGCTGCCCGACACGCCTCTGGATCTGCTGCAGCTACCAGAGAGCATAAGAGCAGAGCGACTTCGAGTTAGCTCGTCTCCCAACGACACCTCCCCACAGGCTCGAGGTAACACACGCGTGATGTCTGCTGACAAACACCTGATGTGACTCTTCTTTTCATTAAAACCTCTTTCCCTCCTCAGGCCAACAGTCTGCGAAGAGCTCGGTAGGGAAGAGTGACCCTGACACTAAAGGCAGAGATAAATTCAGCAGCCCTGCCATCCAATCAGAGGACAGGAGGAAGCGCGTGCTGAGGTCTGACCCTGAGGGAGCACCTCCTGAAAGCCGCCGCCGACTGGAGGAGCTCCGACGCACAGAGGAGACTGTATCAGCCTCCTCTGATCTGGCGAGCGAAAGTGAGGGGGACGAGGAGGAAGAGACGGAGTGGGACCAAGGGGGAGACAGCGACAGATTGAAGCAAGAAGACAGTGGGGGAGGAGGTAAACAGAGCAGAGGAGGGGACACCCCGACCAGAGGGGAGAGAGCGGGGAGGGTGCACAATGGGCGAGCTGTGATCCAGCAGCTGAAGACTGTGGTGACCCCGTCTTCACTGCCCGGCAGTCCCAACATCAAGACTGAACATGAAGCCCTGACCACTGGAGGGCGCTGGGGGTCACACACACAAACCTCCACCCCACACACGCACACCTCTCAGCCCCAGCCCCAGTCACACACACCTTCCAGCAGCCTGAACGGCGACAGCCCCACCACCCCGATCCCAGACTCCTCCTCCAGCAGCGAAGCCCCATCCAAAGGCTTGTTCACCCCTCCCTCCCCCGCTTTGTCTCCGACCATGTCAGTGTCCTCACCACAGCCCCGGGAGGACAGGGTGGTCAGTCGCAGCGGCGGCGGAGGCAACGGCCCCGACTTTGAGCTGCTTCAGAGACTGGCAGGAGGTGCAGCGGGGCGGGTCCTCTTCCACCCCCTCGCACTCGGCCCACAGGGCCCTCAGAGCCTGTACGCCCCGAGCACTATCCGATACGCACCGCCGGAACTGCCCCCCTCCCACCACCACAGCGCAGGCCACGGTGACGGCCTGCAGCTACGCTCGGACCACCACAAGGGACCCCCGCCCACCTTCTTCCCCCACCTGCAGCGGCTGGCCGGCCTGCCACCCTTCAGTGGTTTCTCCCCGTCTGACAGCCCCTTCTCCTCCGGCCTGCCTTTCTGTATGAATGGACTGAGAGGGGCTGCAGGCACGGAGGAGGACTGAACCTCCTCACGGGGGTGGAGAGGGGGAGAAAATAAAAATGAAGGACAGTGTGAAGTGACAAAACAGATAGAGAGATGCTGAAAAGGGCAAGGAAGACAGAAATGGCAGGACATTAAGCCTCTAAGGACGTTACTAATTGGACAATGAGTTAAATAACCACAATCTAAAATACGTGACGAGTGACAGCAACTTTCAGAGAAAACAGGACGTGGACATTTTGACTGGCTATCCCTTAAGACTTTTTGTCTCTTCAACAATAATGAACTCTGCTCTGTCTTTCTCTAGTGTTTGATTTATGTGTCTCTTCCACTCAGAGAAGCCATATTGTACATAGCAACAAACAAAACCATAAAAACCCTCAGCTTCATCTTACTTTCACTCCAGGTAACCCAGTTAACCCTAAAACCAGTAGACGAAGATGGACACTCGTCTATAGGGATGAAAGTCAGTGTTTTTTGGTTAGTTTTTTAAAATCAGTGCAGTGCTAAACAAATCTATTCTCACTGGACTCCAGGTGAGAATTTCCCTTAAAGATGGAGACAGCTTTTTGGTGTTTTTGTATTAAAACTAAAGATAACAGAGAATAAAACAAAAGAAAGATTCATCTTATTTAAAGCACACAGTTGGGACATAACTAAGAGTAATGGAGTCCCAGACATTCCAGTATTTGAAGGAGGAAAATGCAATGCAGACAGGAATTAACTTCTGTTTGATTTTAGAAATTTGTCTAAATAAGTGTTAATTATTCTTTATGATGCAAATTTGAATTTGTGTACGAAAGCCATATTGTTTTTTTTTTGTTCTTTTGTTAGCTTACATACATAAACAAAGAGGTTTCACGCCCAAAAACAGACAAAATAAAGTATTCAAATACTTTTTTTCCCCTTAGATCTCTAAAAATAACTATATATCTGAAAATGTTTTCAAAGAGGAAACGGTGTGGGACAGAAGTGTTTTTGTCACCTGGACCTCCGTGTTTTTATGAGCACTTACTGAAATTTGTTCCAGCGTGAACTCAAAGCACTTCATGACTCGGATGTTTGATCCTGTTAAAACAGAAAACAACACAAGTGGTCACTAATATTATTACTGTCTGACCACAGCTGGAGAAGGAAGAGAAAAGAAGAGGTCAGTAATCTAAAAGTGACCTTTAGAGGTCAATAAAACAACAACAGTTATTCTGGTTTCAGTTCCTGAAACGTAAAATGAGGTTTACAAAAAAAAACTGAATAATAAAACTGATTAAAATTCATCTCATAGTTGGGAAAAAACAAAGCTTTTCTACTTTTAAATTTGTGCAAATGAGACACTCGGACAAAAAAAGCTCCATTTCGTAACACAGAAATGGAAAATTTGAAAATGTGACCCCTTTTTAGTACAACTTTAGCCTCATTAAAAACTTAGTAAATTTTAACAATAATTTTAAAAAATTAAAGAATATTAAAACAATTTTCTAGCACTTTGGAATAAAGACTTTTAAAACGGATCTGTAAAATACCACAAACATTTTTATAATGTGTTAAAAGTTTATGGCACTTTTTTTGTTTGGTTTTTTGCCTCCAAATTGAGATTATAGTCGGTTTAATCTGAGGATTACGTTTACGTAGAAACCCGATGTCCGAGTTCTGATGTCTGACAGGAAGAAAATAAATAAATAAAAGAAGGGAATAGCATTAAACTCTGGTGTGTGCAATACACTCATCATGTAGCTGTCACGAGTGTGTGAGCGCACACGCTTTCTCGGGTGTTTACTGGTAAAAAAAAAATGCGAGTGTGAGTGCGTGAGTGTGCGTTTGCTCGTGTGTGTGTGCGTGTGTTCTGTTTTGTCTTTTGTTCTTCTTGTCGTTGTTGAATTAAAATAAAAAATGAAGTAAAAAAACACAGCTAATCCTTTGCCCATCACTGTGAATCTAACATGATCCTTCCATGTTTGTGAATATTTCACCCGCCCATCGAATAAAATGAACAAAATGTAAAAATTAAAAATACAGATGATGATGACAATAAAATATTCCAATAGAAGAGCACAACTCAAGCTTTTGTTGTTTCTTTCTTTTTTTTTGTATGATCTCTGCTGATTGTGATTTGAATGGATTATTTTAAATAAATTAAAACAAACGCGACTTTTTATGTTAGGTTGTCTTCAGAGCTAGTTTGCATTGCGCTGTAATGGACAAAACTAATATTAATCCTTAATAAAAAGCAGCTGAGAGCAGTCCTGGCAGGACATCTATCCAGTGATGCGGATTCAGAAAAGACTAGGCAATAAATTGGTCTGATATGAACACAAAAGCAAGGAGAGGGCACGGAGAGCGTCTCACTTATAAGAAACTATATATGCAGGCGTGCATCACAATGTATGTGTGTGTGTGTGTGGATGTGTGTGTGTGTGTTGTCTGAAGCAGCCCTAGGGAGGGGCTCTGACATTGAAGACGGGTTAAATCCTGTTTTACATTCAAGTGGCAGGCCCTAGTTCATTAGAGTGAGGATCATTCCTCCTCAAGACCAAAGGAAGCGCATACTAAACAAGAGCAGTTGTTGGGGAGAAAATGCCATTGTACGTGCAAAACCGTATGCACTGTATGATAGGGTGTGTGTGTGTGTGTGTGTGCAGGGCTGCAAAACCTTTCCTTGCTAACTTATAACGTCTTTACACAGCGAGGTAAAGGTGTGGCTCGTGCTGTTGAAGCCATCACGGGCCGTTTGTGCGCGTGTGTGCACGAGCATAAGTCATGACAGCCTTCCTGACTCGTCTTCCACTCAGTCTGTCACTGAGTCACCCGTACGCCCTCTCTGTCACTAACTTTGATGGCTTATCTTACCCCCTGAATTAGAGCCGTGCTCCCGGGGGAAATACCTCCAGCACATGTAAATGCATCGGAAATATGAGAGGGAATAATAGAGTGAGGGATTCAGAGGGATTTGTAGGCAGTTTTCACCTCACGCAGACCTCTTTTGTATAGTTTTCATCTTTGTTTCCCAACAAACTCCTCTTTCTTTTCCCCTCTCCGGCAGGAGAAGGCCGGTCCATGCTCAATGACATCTCGAGGCAGATCCTTTGATCCATGCGTATGGCATTTAACACCTGAGAGCAGATGAGCACCCCGCGTTGGAAACAAGCAGAGGTTACGAACCCAACTTTCAGGGCTGAGGGTGTAGATGTGAAATTGAGGTTTAGAAATGCATGAGGGCCAGACCTGAGCTGGCTGTGTTTGTGGTTTCTCATAGCTGCTCAGGGTCTCGGGTAGATGGTGTTTGTCAGTGAGGCCGCGTCTCCTGCCTCTGGGCACCCTGCCCTTTAGACGCGCCAGGCCTCAGGAGCCTCCTGCATGCCAAACAGACCTGTGCAGTCAGATGCAGCCACAGAGGAGAGGGGAAGGAGAAGGGGAAGGAGGGGAGGACAAGTGAACGTGAGGAGAAGGCCCGAAAGAGAGCAGACTCCGGGACGAAGAGGATCTAAGGGAGAAAACTGAGATGGGCTACAACGGGGGAAGGAGGTGGTGGGATGCTGGTCACATTGCAGCAGGGAGTCGCACCCTGCATGTGAAATACAACGGAAATGAAATGCCTTGGGAGTCAATGAAGGAAAGGTGGGAAGAAACGAAGGAGAGGGGAGGAAGACAGGGTGCCCCCGGGGTGAGGCTTAACAGCAACACTGTGTGTCGATGGCTGGGAGATATCACAGACCTTCGCCCTAACCTAGTCAGAGATAGTTATCACAGACAAGCACCCCCCTCTCCAACACACACACACAACCACCACCACATGCTGCTCACTTCATCTCGTATACATGTGTGCAGATGAGCACCTCATTATAAGAATTATTCATGTACAAAAAGCACAGTTTGTACATCTTTTGACTCCCACTGTAGGAAGAGCAACTACTGACTCTGCATTTAACGTTACATCAAACCTTATTTACATAATTCAGAAGAAAAAGTGAAAACCTCTTATGAGAAATTGATTAAGATAGATGGGTTTTTTTGCACAATGTGCTGCAAATGAATATATTTAATTTCTTATGAAGAAAGAAAGTCGCGTTTGAACATATTTTTCCTCATTCCCTTGTTCATCTTCCTGTTTTTCTTTTACTTGTACTGAAGTTCTGTCCTCTGGAGTTTCAACAAATGTGGATAAACTGATTTCCCCCTAAAGTAGAATGCCACTTGTTTTAGATTCACTACAAACTACAATTAGAGACCATATAAAAGCAATTTAAAGGAAACAAAAAGAGAAAGAGGATTTTTTTTAATCTCCAATTTTCTGCCGACTGTGAGAAGGGGCTTTGAAACAGCCTGAATACCTGGGGGATCTCATATTTTGGAAGATGAAAGCAAGAGGTTACCTGAATAAACACAAAAAGAAAGGTCTGAATGCTCAGACTCTCAGAGAGGCTTAGATGAGTCTGTTATGGCAGATGATGGAGTGGACAGAATCCCACTTTAATGCTAAGTTTTACCAAAGCATAACTGAAAATGATTACTTAGAGAAAAAACTTTAACAGTCTTGTTATTTTCAAGCCATTTAGCCCAATGGTTAAATAGAATTTACATTCTAAACATAGTCCACTTACTGCTTTATATAAAGGATTTTAAACCAATTAGTTTGCAGTCCTTGTTCTGGGTTATGTTTTCATAATAAGATAAATCTTTTAAGTAAATAGAGAAATCTAACCTTAAACAAATAAAATAAAATTTATAACAACACACACACACAATACAAAAAAGAAGAAAGCAAAACAGGAATTCAGAGAGATGGAAATGCGTTTTAAATAATTTTTTTGGGGCATTTTAACGTATATATCATGCAAAGATTACATATAACTACTAGCTTACCCGTTGTAGATAGCTCTTGTCTTGAATGACCTCTGATAGTACAGAGGAGCTAACTGCTAGCCCAAGTTAAAAGTGTATTCTGTGTCGCTTAAAAATGGCTCCAAACTCTAAAATTAAGGTGTCAAGTCCGATTGGACTTTTTTCAAAATAACTTTGCCGAAAAAACGAGAAGCAATCAGCTGCAGAGAACGGCCTCAGGCCCAGGCGTTGTCCACTCAGGCCAGCACTAGCAGCCTGCTAGTAGCAGGCCTCTTCTGGTTAGCTTTAACGTTATGCTAAAGGTCCTATAGAAAAAGGCACATTACAAAATGAGACATGTTAAAATGTTGTCATTTTGAAAAGAGGGTCATTTAAAATCAAAGTGGTGAAGAAGACATTTCAGAACAACTCCTTGAGGTGTTTTCTTTATCAAGTACGAATCCATAAAGCAGCTGAATATTGTAACTAATGATTTCTGCTTCTGGAACATTCACCCACTTACAACTTTGTGAAATTACAACAGAGGTGTTCGCCAAAAAAAATATTAAAAGTACTTTTCTAAAAAATTATCTGAAGAAAAAACTTATGATACATCAGTGTTTTGTTTTGGTCTTTCTTGCTAATAAATAATAAACCCCGTTAGCTATTGTTTCTAAATGTTAGCAATGTAGTTTAAAATATCCTTTTCTCAAAACTACAATATTTTAATAAAGTGATATGTTTGCGTAAACCACGTCTTATCAAATACGTTTTATTCTTAATTGAAAAATTTTTCAATCGAAGATGCTGTAGATTTGCTCACCGATTTGTAATGTCACAAAATCAACACAAGAGGGCGATCATTGCTCTGTATGGAAGCCCATTTCCGCCATTTTGAAAAAATATTTTTGATACCTATCTCATAATTATGAGATAATAAGTCATAATAATGAGATGCTAAGTCATAATTACGAGATACTAAGTCATAACCTTAGTAGTACCAGTAGTAGTAGTAGTTATTTTATTCAGTCATGAAAGAAATTCTTGTTGACAGAAGCATCCTGCATATATATATATATATATATATATATATATATATATATATATATATATATATATATATATATATATATATATATATATATATATATATATATATATATATATATATTTTATATATATATATACATATTATTCATATACATACACATACATATATCTATAAACATTCATAACATCTACATAAATATGTAGGTTACATACACATAAACACTTGCACATACTATGACTGAACAGGTTTAGGCAGAAGCAAAAGCTTATATTATTATTATTGCATAACCCACTGACAAATCAAATACTAAATCTCCTCAATGTGACGATAAATGTATGATAAACACATAAGTCACACTAGTACCTTTCAACAATATTTTTACTGACAAGTATTTGAAAACTAAAAATGAAGTTGCTGTTTTGAATTCTAATTTAGCCTCATTCCAAAATTATACTCTCATAATAGAAATACATCTCCTTTAATACCTTTCTTATCTTTTGAACCATAAACTTACAGACACCTCTCAAATCATAATTACTCTTCCACATTAAGAACATTTCATGAAGTGACATTAATTTTGTTTTAAACATGAATTGCATAGTTTTATATAGATCCTCTAATTTCATAACATGTACATTTAAAAACAATGAATCAGTATGAGTATATGTAATCTTATTTATAACTCAAATGGCCTTTTTTGTACATTTTTTAAAATTAATTTTAGGTTTGTTTTGGAGGTTGAGCCCCATTTTTCTATACAGTATGACATGTAAGATTGAATTAGTGAGCAATAAATTAAACAAAAAGCCTTGGAGTTTAATAAATCTTGAACTTTATAAAGTATTCCCAGTAATTTAGATATTTATCCAATAATATCGTTCAAATCTTGTTTCCATGATAGGTTATAAATTATAATCAATGACAATTCCAAGGAATTTTGTTTCTAAAACTCCTTCGATTTCAGTATTTGAAATTTGTAATATAAACTCCACATTATTTACTTTTAGATTTCCAAATATCATGAATTTAGTTTTTTTAATATTCCGTGATAATTTATTCACATCAAACCAAGATTTTAGTACTTCCAACTCTTTTCAGTTCTCTTTAAAAGTTAAATATGCTGCTCACTCACTCAGATATAGTGTAAGAAGAGCCCCAGTGGTCTGTAACCTGTGGCTCCAGAGCCACATTTGGCCTTTCTAATACTATACATTATATCTGAGTGAGCATATTTATGGATACGTATGTTTGTGTAGGTATAGATATTTATGTATGTGCATACTGTATATGACTTAGAATGCTGCCCCCGCGACCCGGACCCGGATAAGCGGAGGAAGGCGAGGCGAGGCGAGGCGAGGCATACTGTATAGAGAGAGGATGTGTCAGGTTCTGTGTTGGGTGTGTCTCTCCTTCTCTCTCTCTCTAGGTGTGACAGGCACAGCTGGGTCGCATCAGCAGCCAATCAGGAACTGCTTAAAAGGCTCAGAAGACCAGAAGCCTGTGCCGGATTGTTTTGCTCGCTTGAGTGAGTGATCAGGCCTTTCTCTCTAACCTAAACTGCATTGTCAGTAAAATACCTGTCTCTGCATTGTTTTCCTCCACTAGAAAACTTGCTCTCCTGTGTAACCTGAGAACCTCAGCTAACTCCAGTCACACTGGGACCCCAGCTCCAGCCGTTTGCCTGTCCACCCTACAGACACGCCTGACCTTCCACCCTGTTACCGGACTGGAACCTCCTCCCTTCAGACCACTGCGGCTTCTCTGACAGTAAGACCCTCTGGCAACCTTTCATCATCCTTTCTCCACGTTCTCTGGACAATATTAACCTCTCCACTCCTCCCCTTAGTGCTTTCCTGTGAAATCCAGACCTCCTGAATCCAGGCTCCATTGGAACTCCAGCCCTCACTACTTTAATAAATCTTTAAACTCATTCTGCTGTGTTGTGGTTGTTGCCGCTTTAAGATCCGTCTGTCTCATCATGACAGGATGCTTTCGTCTACACCAGTTCATGACTGAATAAAATAAATACTATTACTACTACAGATGCTGCTATTACTACTACTACTACTACTACTACTACTACTACTACTACATTTTCAACAAGTATGGGATAAACTAATCTTGCTCTGCATAATCCTAAACAAAAATGTGTATTCTCATATTGGACATAACTCATTCATTCTTTTGTCAAGCACATATACATTTTTATAAGGAAAAACCATCACATTATTTAAAATCACCTATAAAGCGTTAGAATTTACCTCACTGGCTTTTTAAAAAATCATTCTAAATGCCTTGGGTTATTTTTATCTGTGTTTTATGTAGCTGTCTTTTATCATGTACAGCACTTTGGGTTGCGTGAGCAAAAGTAAATGTGCTTTATAAATGAACTTGACTTGACCGAGTTAAAAATGTGTAATAAAGTGTCTAAAGGACCAATATTTCATAACATGTTTTTGGTTAAAATTTTGGCTGTTTTTATCTAATTTTGGTGATGAAATATGAGAAGCAACATGCTAGTATTGTTCTGTGAAAACTACTTGCATTTATTGGAACAATCTGAATGAAAAACTAAAAAGGTACTTTTTCCTGTTAACTTAAATATAAACGTTACTATAAGTTCGGTTTGTTTTGTGTTTGAAAACAATTTATTTGTTCAGACATGAAAAGTGATGAAGTTAATCAGGTTTCCATGATGAAACTCCAGAGTAAGCTGTGATGATCAGATGGAGCTGTGATGCTCCAGGACTCTGAGCTCAGGCTGATCCAGGACCAAGACTAAATCAATATCTCCTGGATTTTTACTGCAGGTTTACATAAAACCACGGTGATGCAACATAACAGCTCTACAGCTGCCTGTTAGAAACACCGACAGAGGATTCGGGTCTCTGTCTGTCTGTCAGTAGACCTGAACCGGAAGGAGTCGCGGCTCATAGAAAACCATTTAGATCTCCAAAAGTCTCTAAAAACAGCAGAAAAGTCCCTTAGATAGTTCGCTGGTTGCGTTTTGAGGAAAGACTCACTACAGGAGTCTGAAAACTGACCAAATATAACCATAAAATCACGTAGTTGACAACAAAAACAAGCCGGACCGATCCTACATGACTTTAGCTCTTTGCTAACAGGAGCTGCTGAACGTCAGACAAGCGATGGTAAGAGTCTGATCCGGATCGGATCTGGATTCAGGTCAAGAGCACCTGAAAAGTCCAAAATATGTCATATTTGACCAAATAAAAGAACTATATATAAAAAATAAAAGTTTCTTGGGTCTACTTAAACATAGATCTTGTAACATAAATGCATTATAATATAACATGCTGGATTCAGATGAAACGGCTAAGCAGTCCTGATCCGGATTTCAGCCCCGACTTTGAGAATTACTGGTTTGGTGCTAAGTTGAAATTATGAGATAGTATCTCATAATTATGACTTAGTATCTCATAATTATGACTTAGCATCTCATAATTATGAGATACTATCTCATTATTATGACTTAGTATCTCATAATTATGACTTAGCATCTCATAATTATGAGATAGTATCTCATTATTATGACTTAGGATCTCATAATTATGACTTAGCATCTCATAATTATGAGATAGTATCTCATTATTATTACTTAGTATCTCATTATTATGACTTAGCATCTCATTATTATGAGATAGTATCTCATTATTATGACTTAGTATTTCATTATTATGAGATAGTATCTCATTATTATGACTTAGTATCTCATTAGTATGAGATAGTATCTCATTATTATGACTTAGTATCTCATTATTATGAGATAGTATCTCATTATTATGACTTAGTATCTCATAATTATGAGATAGTATCTCATTATTATGACTTAGCATCTCATTATTATGACTTAGTATCTCATTATTATGAGATACTTATTATCTCATAAGTATGAGATAGTATCTCATTATTATGACTTACTATCTCATTATTATGACTTAGCATCTCATAATTATGAGATATTATCTCATTATTATGACTTAGTATCTCATAATTATGAGATAAGTATCAAAAATATTTTTCAAAATGGCGGAAATGGGCTTCCATAAATCATGGTATCACAGAATATTTTTATTTAATTGTTGCTGTAGATTACTATAGTTGTAATGTCACTAAAGTGCCTCAAGAGGGCAACAGTTTTTCTAATAGCAGAAGCAAAAAACAAAGATAAAACACTCACAAGAAGATATATCAATGCTTTGAAAATTGTTTTATGAATCAGCCTTATTAGGTAATTGTTTCCAAATGTCTGTAACTTTGGTTTAGAGCCATCTTTAGAAAATTACAGTATTTTAATTAGTAAGTCTTATGTTTGAGTGAATCAAAACAGGGTTTTTTATTCTTGATTTTCTTATAGAATGTACTCCAGATTACATTTGTTGCAATGTCACTACCAATTTGCCACAGGCGACAGCAGTTGTCTATTATAATCCAACCATTCATGCACTTTTTTTCTAGCTGTTCCCAAGTACCTGCTACTTGATTTAAAATAACATTTCCCCCCCTAAAATTGAAGTATTTTAACAAGTCATATATTTGAGTGTTTTATTTAATGTTGCTTTAGATTCCATTTGTCGTAACTGAACTAAATTGCTAGTAGACCGTCAGTTTTGCTCTGCAGACTTTATACATCCACATCTGACTTGCCAGGCTACTAAATTGCCACAGGAGGGCAATAGTTGTTCAGCAGAAGCAGAAACCAAAAAAACATCAACGTAAACACAAACTGTGTTACTTCCATCACAACTGTTTCTTGTTTAACATCAAAATAGCTTATGCTATGCAGCACACTCACATCAACCAGCAACAAAGTTAACTTTGGAGTATTTTGATTTTGAAGATACATAAAATTTATTTTGTTGCAGTAGGCGCAGAAGTTACCTCATCTTAAATTATCTTAACATTAGACTAGCTAATATCTTATGCAGTTTTCTTAATTAGGATGAAAAGATATGAAATTAATTTAATGAATTAATAGACTTTGCTTTAGATTTAGTGTTTCAAAACAGTACAATTTGGTGCCAGTTTATAATAATATAGTGTATAGTGTAGTCTGATAGATACCAGCGTCAACCAGCTGTTTACATGGCTGAAAACATTCTCGATTTTTAAAAGTGAACACAAACCTCCTCAGGAGAAACACTGACTCAGAGCAGATCTTTATTATTATTATTGGGTGCATTGAAAATGGTGCACAAAACATAGTAAACAATAATAAACCCCATTTCTACATACAACCTTTATTATAAACATCTGCACCATCAACCCTTTACAGCCATAAGAACAATACCCAGAGGTGTGAACTTCACTCCAAGGCCTTGTGGTTGCAGATGGGTGTACATGAGTAACAGCAATGCACAAAAAAGTGCATCAAAATATTACTGTCTTCAAAACTTTAAAGGAACTGTGACAAAAGTGCTACTGCTGTTGTAACACCAAAACAACATAATAAACTGTAAAACTAAATCCAAGCCCTGTGTGGTTTTTATTTGATTAACAAGACGGTAAAAACTTGAACATTATCGTTCTTTTGACTTCTGTGAAAACTTCAAGTAGTCATTCACAGTTGAAGATAATGAATAAGATTTCACAATCAGCTGGCTGAGAAGACACCGGCTGAACTGTGAAAGGAAAACAGGAATAAAAAAGCCTTTTATATGGATTGAAAATGTGAGTCAGCATCAAATATATCAAATTATAAGAAGTCTCACAAAATATAGTGATTTATTCGACAGATATGTCATCAAATGACCAAATCTCAGCATATTCTTCAACCAGTTTCCCAAAACATTAAGTCGTTCTTTCACCTGAATAATAATAATGATGATAAACTTTATAACAGATAATAAATGTGCATTTTTAGGCTCACAAACAGCCTGCACACACATACAACCAACAGAAACCGTAAATCAGAGCAACACACACACACACTTTTCCAATCACTCCTGGAAGATGTCTACTTTTGTCCCTTGCTGTCCTCACGGTCCCGAGAGCCGCCGTAACCTCGCTGTTCCCGCCTGTCCCGGCACTCCCTGCACTCTCCCTCGTCCTCTCTCTCCTCATCCTCATGGATGATCTCCACCTCCAGCCGGCCGATGTAGAGCGATACAGCACAGAGCCAGAAGAGGGCGACACTTCCCACCACGGCTCCATGGAGCAGCAGGGCTGGCACAGACAGCAGCATCAGCCTCCGCAGGGCAAAAAGGCTGCCAACATAGGAGGCGCCGCCAAACGACACGCACACGCCTCCCAGGATGAAGAACGCTGAGGAAAACAGATTGACTGAGTGGTATTATCCCAAAGACCCAATTAATTTTCATCACAACTCACTCTGCTTAAATCTGAGAGATTACATCCACTCAACTCTCTTAATTAGTCAGATAAAATAAGAGATTAAGGTGGAATATTTTCTAAACCTTAAAGACATAAAAGCACTCGTGATTTATCCTCTACAGGAAATACATCAATAGGTTTTCATTCTCACTTATAAAACGCTACGTTCATCCCTTCATCGCGGCTCTCAAGTCCAGTTTTTCTTTATTCATCAGATAAAAATCAATAACAATTTATTGATTTAGAGGAGGGAAGCTCAGGCCCCCAGGATGGTGGTTAAAGTGAAATCTCTCAGACCTTGACTCTGTTTTTGTCTTGATGAGTTTAATCAGCTGATGAAATCCTTTAAATATGTAATAAACTGAAAACCCCTGCTGCTGAATCAAATCAAATATGTAACACAATGTTCTCTTTGAAATGGACCGAGAACCAAGGTGTTTTCACTCATTCAGTATACCATTTTAAAAATACCTAATTCAAAGAGATTTATTTATCTTTGAAAAGCAACTATCGCCTAATAATATGTCTCAACTTCATCCGTTTGGACCAATTTACAAATAAAGCAACTTTTACCTTCAGAAAATTAGCTTTCAACAAAACAGGGAGAGAAATATTTTTTAAAAGAATGGAAATGTGCTAATAATATAAAATGTGTATTCATTTTATAGTACTGTTGTGTGTATTTCATACTGGCTTCATGTCACTTGCATAAAGAGGTCTCTGGGTTTTCTAATGATATTGTAGGAGGTGAAATACAAACTTTTATTTTAATTTTTGGAAAGAAAACCCTTGCCGTTTTTAAACTGATAAAACTGATTTTGTACACCTGTTATATAAAGTTATCATCAGTCATGGTAATTTTGCACACCTCTGTCCAAGAACGAGACAGTTTTTTTGTTACAAGGTGCTGACAGATACTGTACGTAGAGCTGAATGAGAATGACCTCATACTCTCTGATCTGCCTGTCTTGTGTTTTTGTGGAAATATTTCTTTGCAGTTGAATCAGTTTCAGTTAGAGCTCTACATGCTGGAAACACAAAACTCTAACAACTCACGATTCCTTTAATAAGAACGAGTCAGTAGCAGTCTTAATTTCATATATACTGTACTTCAACTGGAATTAATTTACTTTTTTTTTGGACAAAAAACAACAGAACAGTAGCCTATTTTTTGGAAGAGGACCTGGCTGCAGTAGCCACCTTCGTACTGGAAGTCCTTTGTGTCGGAAGTCACGTGACATTAATTTAAATTCCTAAAACAAGTCACGTAATTTAGAGTTTAACTTAGAAGTTGTTCGTCTTTGCGTTGCGTAGGGTGACTGTGTTGTTTTGCTTAATCTTCTAATAAGCAAACCCAGCGTTTAACCTCAGGCTTTATTCTGGAACGTTTTTCAGTACAACCACGCAGTGCTACTTCCCTAGCTACTGACCACTGCCCTGTGGCCTGCTGGGTTCTGAGTTCTTCCAGACATGTCCACATCCTGTCTGGGGCATCTGAGGGGATTTCCAGAGTAATGACAATGTCCGGGTTTTATCACTTTTTACAGCACCAAATAGCGAAAGACACTTTAAAACCTCTGGAATTAAGTTAAAAAAAAAAGCTTCACCTGGGATTCAAACCTGCAGTAACCAGTTGAGCTACAGACGGACATGTTCTGATCGCTGCTTTGTTTCATAAAGCACACTCAAACTTTGTCTGCAGCTGCTCAGTGTATTGACTTCATGTTCCCGTTTCTCAAACCACGTACATTCAGATACAGCTACCTGCACTAACACGCTATTTCCTGATATCCGAGTCTGTCTCCTTCAAAATAAAAGTCATCACAATAACGTCAGTCAACATTAAAGTCCACACGAAGCAGAACGACTTCTTCTCATGGCTAAAATGTATATTCATAAGTGTCCTTTATGTCTTTTTATAACCTTTTGTCTTCATTTTGGAAGGATGTGGAACTTAAAAAAATAAAAAATTAGAAAAAGAACAACTTCCATTAGGACGGTCACGTGAGTTCTGACGCAAAGGATTCCTGGTGCAAAAGTGCTTCTCATTATTTGTGAGAATTCTCTGAGATTTACCCTAAAAGTCTCCTGTTTGCAGCAGCTATTCAGTGTCAAACAGAAAACCTTTTTGAGCCCGTCAGTTTAAAATAAACAGCTTCATTAGACATAATACAGCTTCTCATCACACCCTGATTTGATGATGCATAAAACTGTTTCTAGCTCATGCTTCATTCAAAGTCCTCAGCTTGTTTGAAAACGTGGTTGTTTATCTGAATCACAAGCAAGAACTGATTCCTGTTTTATAAAACACCTAAAGTTTAAGTTAGTTAGTTAATTAGTTCATACCGTACCATATCCGGCTTCTCGTCCCACTTCGCTCTGAACAAATGCGATGACTCCGATCCCAGTCGCCAGCAAGCCGTTCCTGAACCAAGAGAGGAAACCTGCAAACATAAATACAAGGAATCACATCACTGTTTACTGGACCTTCATGGATTTGTCTATTTTAAGGCTTTGATATATAAAAGAAATGTTTTTCATTTCATAGATTTATCATGTGTAAATGCCGCTCTTGTCAACAGGAGGTAAAGGAGCCTTGTCACTTAGAAATGAAGCTGTTCCACATCCTGGTTGTTTTATGATGGGATGTTATCTCCTTTTACGTGGCAGGAGGTTAAACAGCTTATAGGCAGGATGAGAAGGATCTCTCACAAAACTCAAGCTTTTGTTGCTCTTGGGTCCCTTTTTAAAAATGGACTCTAAGGAGGGAAGTGATTATTTCATCCATTTTCACCACATGATGCAGGGTCTTCCTGCCATCAACGCTGCAGCTGCCGTACCAGGAAGTGACACAGCTGGTCAGAAAGGCAGCTCTGATCCTAATAATATAACATGTGACATAAAATGTAACATGTACGGTGGTTATTACTATATTACCTAAACATGTTTAAGACAAATGAAGTGTGATGAAAAAAATTATGCCTAAAGGTCATCAGAGGTGTCACTTCTACAACATGTAAATATTTGTACGTTCTAAACACTATAAGCCTCAGAACGTAATGTTTCACAAGTTGCATGTCTGCAATGTATGACATGAAACTGTATAATGGACTTTAAATACCATCTGATGTAGGTATTGTACAAAAGATTCATTGTTTACTATTTGATCAAAGACTTTACTCTCATTACATCCAAAGATCAACACCTTCACAGTGGGGGAGCATGACGTGAGGCATGTGTTAAGGTAAGTAAACCCCAGAAAAACAGCAGGACCTGAAGGCATCACAAGCCAGGTGCTGAAAGACTGCAGTCTTGTACTCAACCGCCATCCCCGTCCCAAAAAAGACCACAATCAGCAGCCTGAATGACTTCCAGCACGTGGCTCTCTCTCCACTCATTATGAAGTGCTTTGAGAAACTAGTGAGAAGTCACATCACTCATGCAGGAAAAACAGAACAGAGGACGCAACAACCACAACCCACCTGGAACAGAAGGACTGTTACACCAGGTGTTAGCTTAGCATTTAACACCATCATCCTAATTAGACTGCTAACAAAATTAATCAACCTTGGCCTCCCACACTTCGTCTGCCTCTGGATCAAGAAACCAGCCTCAACATCAGTGCTCAGTCCCCTACTGTACACTCTCTACACACATGACTGCACCCCCACACAACTACGCAAGTCTACCATAAAATGTGTGGATGACACAAGTAGTCGGACTGATCACAAGGGGAGATGACTGTTTGCTCTCTTGCAATGAAGTCTTTAAAATTTGCAAATCAAAACTGAATTTGATTAAAGGAGTTCCGATCCAGGTCCAGGCTGCAAGAGTACCCAGCTGCATCAAAATGGCGCACGGAGCTCCATGACGTCGCATGAACCTCCATGACGTCAATTACCGGAAGTGGGTTTTTTTTACCCGGAAGTCACGTGACTTAGAGTCACGCCGCCTTCTTTTTAGAAAATTCTTTATTTAAAGTTACGAAAAACTTATTCAAAGATATTCTAAAACAGAGAAAGAGCTTTGAATACAAGTAAATGTATTTATGTGCGTTCAAACTGCATCAAATTCCCGGAAGTTACATCACTGACAGCACAAGTCATGTGACTTAAAGTCACGCCTTGTCTTTCTTACAAAATAATTTGACAGTTGCAGAAAACGTATCCAAACATGTTCCAAAAACTAGGAAAGAGCTGTGTGATGTTTTTCTGCATTCAAGCTAGATCAAATATATACTTAGCATACAGTAGAAAAACCAATCACGTAATTTTTATTGCTAATACAGCAATACGTACATTTGTAAATTTTATGTATAGTTTTTTTTTTTGTAAACTCACTTCCTAATTATTTTATTGCAGGACCCACCATAGCCTACTGTTTATGTTTCTGTAACTTTTTGTACAGGTGTTGCTCATAAAATTCTATTCAAAAAGTGAAATTTTGTATATTATCTTTTATGTATTTTTATTTACCTTTACTCTTTTTATCTTCAATTTTTATGTATTTTATCCACCATGACATGGCACCTCAAACCATCACTGACTGTGGAAACATCACACAGGACAACGTGGACTCTGTGACTCTCCTCTCTTCCTCCAGAGTGTGGGACCTTGATTTCCAAAGTAAATGCAAAATTTAATTTTATCAGAGAACACAACTTTGGATCACTCAGCAGCAGTCCAGTCCTTCTCGTCCTTATAAGAATCATACTAGCAATATTGATAATCCAAAAAAGGGTTTTAAATAAAGGCATACACAAGAAGACCGATGGTTTGAGAGA
>SSNR01000070.1:88508-107039 GCA_006937965.1 Callopanchax toddi | reverse complement strand
CATCTATGTCAAATGTGAAAAAACAACTTTAAACAGAGGACTCAGATTTAATCTTTCCAGCACCCATCAGTCTGCTCTGAACTTAATTCCCAGACAATTCACGCCTTCCATCTAATCAATACAACTCGACAGGTCTCCAGTTGAATACAGTGGAGCGAACACCTTCTCAGGAGGCAGGAAGGTGTGTCACAGACAGAGGAAGATGAGCACAGTTTATAAGATTCTCTCTCTGCTACAGACAGAATTGACAAAGTTACTCGGATGAGCAGCGAAACGGAAAGAAAGAAGAAGGAACCAAATAAGTCCAGTTGCCTTTATTTAAAACCCTTTTTGGGATTATCATGACCTGGATGACTGAGAACCTTCACCAGCAAATATTGATAATATGACAAGAAATCTTTTTGGCAATAAACTTTATTAATCCACATTAAAAAACACAGTATCACATTGTACACCTCAGATTTACACTTCTCCCCTGGACATAATGACTTTGGCTCGAAGCCTCAGTAGTCCTTCCTCCTGGAGGATGGTAATCAGGATCTGCAAAACATCGTAAAAGATCCAATCACGCCTTTTTTTTTTGGCAACAAAGAATGCACTGGTTTGTTTTGTACCATTTCAAAAGAATATTGACCACAAAGACCAAATCAAATCTTACCTCTGGGAGCATTACATCAAAGACGAAGTCTAAGAGAGCATCTCCCCCTTTTTGATCCTGGCTCCCAAACCCGTCACCTCTTCAACGCTCTGAAGTAGCTCAAAGATCTGATGAAATAGGAATAAACATTTTAAATAACCACACAAACATATATTATTATGTCCTTTCACAAAAAGGACAATGGAAGTGGCTGGTATCTCTACAGGTCAAATTGCACCTGCAGATTAAGGTTTCTGTAAACAAAAAATTATTTATGCTAAAAATTTGCAATATTGGGACGTTTGGAAAAAAAATAAAAACTAATACAAAAATATGAAAGACTTACACCAACACAATAACACAAAACGAATAAGTTGTGGATACATGTTCAACTATAAGATCTGAATCAGACACTTTTCACCAACATACCCTGGAAATGCACTGCGTTCTCTGTGTGGTTCATCAGTGCCTCTGATGACATCATCACCTGGTGTGATGACACTGGAGCAGAGAGGACACCCAAACCCAGACAACAGCAGTTTTCACTGGAGGAAGGCAGCCTCTTTAACAATCGAGATATGCATCTGCAAAACACGACAAGATCAGTAAACATTGGTATGTAATAAAATCTGATAGGTTGTACATTGATAATGTTTTACCTATAAGTAAAATACAGTAGGGCAAAATACAGCTGTCTCCAGTATCCACAGAACTAAAATGTCTTAAACCATTTTAATTTAATCCATTAATGACATAGAATGCTAAACCATTTTAATTTCTGGTAAACTATGTTGTCTAAGGGCTAGCTTCAGCTGTAATATTACATTCCTATACATCCCATAAAGCATTAAAAAGATATTGTTCACATGATTGCTCATTGTTAAGAAAAACTTTGCACCTCATATATGTTAGAATACAAACAACAGGAAGATAGAGTTGTTAAAGAAAAACAAGTTTTATTTGACAACTGATTCAGTTAAAACAATATCTGACTAAGATATAGCTACTAAAGCTTAATCAATGATTCTTGTACTTCCTGGACTCCTTTCTCATTGAGAGTTCTCCATAAGATTAAAACGAGGAAGCCCGACGGAACTTGAAATGTTTTGATAAATAAAAGATGAGTAGTTGGTAAGGTTGTATTTCATTAAAATGTATACTTTGTACTGGCGTGAATAACTTCTGTTTCTGGCAATTTATTTGTATTTGCATTTTAAACTTATTTAAATATCCCCGTGTCTGTTATTTATAATCTGACTTGACCTATAAAGTTTGAAAAGCATTACGAAAAATAACCCTTTGTTTGTGATTAAAAGGAAACATTCAAAAGTCCGGGTTAGCTTACTTTTGAATCATTCAGAGAGAAAAACTCTGCGGAGAAACGAGAAAAAGAAACTCCATTTACCTCTACTCATATGCTACGATTATAAAATCCATCTTTAAAAAGATATAACTTATATAGAAGCTACTTACGTTCATTTTGTCTCCACAGCAAAGATTTCGGATAGAAAAACTTTCGGGCGCGCTTTATTGGCTACTACGGTCACGGGACTTCCGGGTCACGGGACTTCCGGGTCAAACGATCACTTCCGGTAATTGACGTCATGGAGGTTCATGCGACGTCATGGAGCTCCGTGCGCCATTTTGATGCAGCTGGGTGCCTCTCCCAGGCTGCACCATGAGGTTATAGTGAGTAGAATCATACAGGAACTCAATGATCTGACCAATTTTTAAAACAAAAAATTAACAACAGAATAATGAATGAAGGTTTGGGGTTTAAACCGTTCAGGAAATGAGCTGGTACAGTTAGTGATGTGATGCACTTATAGAGAAATAAGTATCTGATCTTACATAATGCAGTAAAATCACTACAAAATGTAAGGTTTTACATTTAAAATATGTGTGGAATAATAATAATTTATCTAAAAACAAACAAAAACAATAAATGGACATCGCTTTTAATAAAAACTTTTTAAAAGTTATGTGCTTTAGCATATATGTTACTGATGAGAAAATGTGCTGCATTGCTCTCTTTTCTTGAGACACCTGATTCACATGTGAACACTGATATTTTGACTAATCATCTGGAGTTCTGGGGTTCACTATTTCAGATTTTACAGGAATTCGTGTGCCCAACATGCAACAGCTGCATCAAAGGTCTCTTCTACTGGATTTTAAACCATAAGGTTACTATTTTTATCGACTTAAAAGTGCAGTTGTATTACCTGTTTCGTGTGACTTCCTCAGCATCTGAAAATATGACAGAAAACAGCCACAAAAACACTTTTTTTAAACATGAAGATGAATTCAGTTTTTTTCAGATTAGAATCGAAAGTAAAAGCACCTCCTCCTCCCGGTCAGAACTTACCAAAGCGTCCGCCTTATCGAGCTCCGTAAACTGGTACTGCTGCAGCGGCTGCTCCGGACCCCGGTTCTTCCCCCACGGCCCCTTATCCCCGACCCGCTGCCGAGCCGAGCCGTGCAGCCTCCTCAGCAGCTGGGCTCCGGCCGATGGAGGCCGGACCAGCTTCACGGCCCGGGCGAAGTAGCTGACGGTCTGCGGCAGCTGCCTTCTCATAAACAGACTAAAAAAAGCCATCACATCACTGGAACCGGCTACAATAACAAGCTGTGGAGGAAAACACAACAACACGACCTCGGCATGCCCTGTGAACTCTCACATGATCAACGAGACAACCGGAAGAGTCTCGGTGAAAAGTGTGCCGGGTCGACACAGCGCCATCTAGCGACAGAAAAGAAGCAGATGCTAACTCATGAACGGGTGGGCTCAATTTAGATATTAATTTGACCTCTACATTTTCTTTCATTGTTTATTTTGTTTTGTATTTTAATGTTTCATTTTTAAAGATCTAAACCTTTAAGCTGTGCTCCCATGTTTTGGCTCAAATATGATGTTACGCATTTACTCCACGAGATGGCGCCAGAGGACAAGATGGCACAAATTCTTATTTAACTATAAATCTCAATAAATAGGTTACAAGACAAAGTTTTAAAAAGTTATAACTAGATAAATACATCAATAAAGATCACATTTGGGGTTTTTCTTAATTCTGGATAAATTGTTTACTTAAAAATGTGTTTTGTGAACATGATTTGCTAGTTATAAAATAACATGCAGAATGATTAGGTCATTATAAAGTCTTTGTCTCTTATTCTGTAAAAGCTATTACCTATTTGTTTAAAAGAAAGAAATGCACTCAAACATACTTTAGAAATGTTGAAGTTGGATTCATGGCCTCTTTCATATCCATTTTTGTAAAAACTATTTTATTCTAATTTGCCTTTTTTGAATGATACTACAACTTGATAGATATTACAGCTGAGTGTATAAAGAAGTAGCATCACCAGAGTTTGAAGAAGATACTTTGTGAAGTAGAAAGTCAATAAAGATTTTAAATATACACACAAACTTGACTTTACTCCTAACACTGGTTTGAGTTCACATCTTGTCAATAATTCTAAAATCCTATTTCAGATCCATGAAATAACGTTTTATTATTGCTTTTGGTCTATTAAGGACAATATTTATACCAACAAAAACCTAAAAGGACAATAAAAGCAGATATACACACACGGGTACTGTATAACATTGTCCTAATCCATTGAACGTTGTGCGTGTGTGTGTTCTCTTCCGTACACACACTGTGGATGATCCAGCAGCCTCATCCAGATGGCCTTTTGTCTTCTGGAGTCCCCTGGGATCAGGAGCACGTTGCCTATCATCACACAGATTGTTCAGAGAGAGGAGAACCGTGAGCTGCTCAGATGGAAGTTTTTGTGTCTGTGTGTGTTCCTTTGTGTTGGTAAATTGTGAGGTCTTTAACAGAATCTTTGATGTGACCGCTGACCTACTGTCCACTCTCACGCTACTGTCCCAAACACAATGGGAGGCTGATGTTTGTGTACGCCTGTACATATAAAAAAAACAACACACATGCACATGTTCACACATAAAACAATGAATTAGGTTCGTGCAATCCTCTAAGTTCAGGAAATGAACCGATCAGCCACTCCTGTATCGTGGTACGATAGGAATGAAGTAGTTTTAATATCAACCTACTTCTTGACCCTTTTTTAGTTCACGTCAACCATAAATTGATCATAAACCTTTGAAACTTATCGATCAGTTGTGTACAAGATCGTCCACATTCTTCACATGTGGCTACATGCAGACTGTCCTCCAAACCACGTCAGACAGTTTACCTGTCCATCAGAGAATCAGTGATTACTGAGGTCACCACCATTCATCATTGTTGTCCTGTGACCTCTGAACGTTGTCTGAACTATGATTTCTCCACTTGGTTTTCTTGTTTTTTGTTTTGTGTTTAGTAACAAAACTAATATTGCGCCACTCTATTTCACTGCATCTGCATTTTATTATATTGAACCATTTAATTGGATATATTTGCATTACTGTGTTTGTTTTTCCTTTCTTGACTTTCTTGCCTTTTTTGTTTTGTACCAAATGCCAAAACAAACTCCTTCTGACGCAGCTATGTATCTTCTTGTATCTTCACTCAGAATATCTTTAAAAGCAAGGAAAACATTAACATATTCAAAAACTAGAATAAAGGTTATTCTGTTAGAAAGTTAGTTTATAATTAGAAATTAATTTAAAATCCTTTTTTAAATGTGCATGTTGTTTACAACAAGGAGCATAGAATAAACGTTATTATCCAATTTCTTTTTTATATCCCAGTTAAATTACATTCCTGCATTGTCCAGACCTGGAATTCTTCTAACAAATTAGACATAATCAATTAAGAATTAGAGATGGGATAGACAAAAAAAAAACATTACAGGGATATTTTGAAGTGGTATTCTATCAGTAATTTATCTACGATAAGGACGATACCGGTGACATCACTCAAAACGAGCAGAGACAAACCAGAAGAAACCCTCTGACCGGAGCAATATTCAGATCAGGAGACACTTCTGTCAAATAGTGACAAACTAGTGGCTGATTTTATTTAAAACAAAACTCATGCTCAAAATAGTCATGTGCTAGAACACTATATTACCTGCTTGTAAACCTCTACAACTTTGCGTGTGTGTTTTTTAGTTCATGGTGTTTGTGCTCCTCTGTTCTGCAGACTCTCAGGGATCTGGGATGGATAATGTGGTCAGACACACCGTTCTATTATGAACTGCTCAGCATGCATTCCCAACTTGTTCACTCAAAGAACATGTAAGGAAATAATGGGATTAATGGGATCAAATATCAAGCCCTTTGATGATTATTGATTGTATTTACAGGTCACGCTAAATGCTTACAGTAAGTATCTCAAGGTGACTGTTATTGGAGATGCCAAATTTCAATTAGAATCATATTGAATTGGTGCAGTACATACACTGCAAGGTGTTTTAAATATGGCCAGGTCAAATGGGGCACATGACGTAACAAATTGCAACAGTAATGAAAGATTTCTTTTCACAATTTCATAACAGAGTGGTTTTTTTTTTAATTAAAAATTGCCTGAATTTGTTTGTAATTTATTTTCTTAAATCTTGCTGAAAATTCCAGAAAAGATCTAAGATCTGTGGGCCCTTTGAGAACTTAATAGTCTTCAACTGGCGGCCCCTGGGCCACATCAGGCCTACAAGCTCATGTACATATAATATTAAGTCCAGATTTAATTTGATAATGGAATCAGTTATGGCCCAGCTCACAAAAGGCTCATGAGGACATAACCTTAGCCAATTATGACATGTGATGAGGAGTGAGTAGTGAGAGAGCTGTTGGATCACAGGAAGAAAAAACAGATTCTCTGTGATGCATCAAAAGCAACACGCACACACAAAAACACACAAAAACTAAATGTTTTTATATTTATTTGTTATACCTCATGAGGTGAGACATTTTCACAACCAGCTTTTGATGGTAGATCTAAAGAAAAAAAAAAAAAAGAACTAATATTTATTCTCTTTGAGAAAACAGTTCCAAAGTTCAAAATTGTTAAAGAGACCTTGGAAAAATAAAAATGCATGTCAAATGTACGTAATCTGTTTTATTTAAATCGGAAAAAAGTGAGCAGACAGAAAACTCTTTATGTGTTTCTGCTAAACTAATTAATAACAGTGAACTGGTTGCTCCTGATTCCCGTCACCAGCCCATATATCATGCTCTGCCCTCCCTATCAACATCTTTCCTGAGCATCCATTTCCTGAGTGATACTTAAAAAAGCTTCTTTTTTTCTCGTTGACTGTTTTGGTCATTGTGCAGGTCAAGATAAGAAGATTTATGAGGTTTTTTTGGGGAGCAATTTGGTGCTCTTTGTTGCTTTTGGTTTGTTTACTCGGGAAGGGCATGACTCTTTTAGATTTGTCTTACGAGATATTTCCTCCTCCGTCCAGCACGTCCTCATTTAGCTTCTTCACACTCAACACTGTGATTACACTTTTCAGGATGTGTCTTCCAATCTGCTATTACGAAATGCGCGCTCTCTCATTAGTGCTGCCGATCCAAAGTTATCCCTTCTTTCTTTTACTTAAATTTTTTTAAACTTTCCACGACACCAAAGAGTTGCCATCTATTTTTAAAGTGCTGGTCTTGACCTTTATCGTTTCAGTTCTAAGAATGACTTTCCAGTGAACACAACTCTCAGTGGACTACATCAAACTTAAACTAAACTAAAAATATTTTGCAATAATAAATATTAGGAAAACTTAGATTTAAAACCAAAGTTGTATTGACCAGGGGGGCAGCTAGACTGAACAGCAAAACAAACTGAAGTAAACAAGTTTACTAATGGATGCCTATCGCGTGTTAACTCTTTGTTATCACTGTTCGAGTCTTGTAGCATCAACAAAAAAAGAGGAAACAGAGGGAGAGACAGATAGGGAGAGGGACGGCGGAGGAGATGTGTATACGTGCAGAGCTGCACTAATCTGTGTTACACAGTCTGGGGGATTCCAGCCAGCTGCACATGGAGCAGTGACCTTGGCAAAGAGCACTCTGTTTTTCAGCCCCTGGAACAAACAAACGTTGGATGCGAGTGTCAGCTGGTCAGCAGATAAATGATTAACTTACACTAATGAACTGAAGGAGGTTACAGTTTAACACGTGTTACATTAGGAGTAGAATACAAATGTAAAAGCATTCAGATTTTATGAATGCGCAGTTTGAGTCGTTGTAATTTATTAGATTCAAGCTAAGGAGGCTGTGATTCTTATTCTGCATTGATGGTTTTCACTCCTAAAGGTTGGTTACGCCCCTTACAGACTTCTTGGTACTTATTGTGAAACTTCATGTATTAAATTGATTGTAATTTTTGCACAGGATTTGACATATTTAGTGTGCTGCTTGTGCTTGCTGAGCGAGAGCTGTGCAGGAACTTGCCTCTTCCATCGAGTCAATTCCAAATAAGAAATCATTAGGCATCCATCACTGCTTTCGAAACAATAGCATCGCTCTGACATTTTTGGCAATGACGACACTTCTTTTCTTGAGAAGTGGTGATGTTATTATTGTTTTGATGATGAATATATTATGCAAGACCTCACACAAAATCACAAGATCTCAGGTGATCTGTTAGCATTTACTATATCTTATATCTGTTTAAATTACCGGTACTTGGGCTAAAGCCAGTTTGTGTTTGCTAAGGTCAGTTTAGCTGTGCGCAACCTCACTCCAAAAGTTAACTAGTTGAATATTCAGATTCCAAATTCATAAGACTTCCTGGAAGTTTCATAAAAATCCATCCATTGGTTCATGAGATATTTTACCAAGAAACAGATTGATTCAAACAAAAAACGGCAAAGTTTGAAGGAAGTTTGCTGTGTGATAGATGGTGTTTGACGTATGTGATGGAGATGACTCTTAACTTGCATAACCCCAATGTTTAAAATCTGTAACACTGACTAAGTTAGAACATTTTTTGTGTTTCTGGTTGCCTATGGCAGCCATCTTGAACTGAGCTGAGTCCAAGGGTTAGTCAGTTGTAGATGCACATTCAATAGTTAGTGAACGTTTCTTTAAAACTCATCCTGTGGTCTGTGATATATTTTGCTAATGATCATATGCATTCTCATGGACACACAAATGACCTTTTCCATAGCTGTGGGCGATACATTCAATAATTTAACCTGGATACATATTTTTTTGTTCTTCTGTGACAATTTTAACCATTTTATTAGGAGTTTTACTTGATTGTTAATCCATTATCCTATGGTTAATCTGGAAATGCGTCTTTACTTTGACTTGATGTTGTTTAGCTCTATTCTGTAGTGTGAGTTGGTTTATTTATTATCACAAACTGAAAAAAGAAAGGGAAAATCTAGTCCGATTTCTAAGGCATGAAAAACCATTTGAATTGAATTTAAAAAGATTTAAAGAGTTTGTTTAACTTTGAGTCATCGCCAACTTTTATTTTTGCTTTGTGGTTTCAACTCATTTTGGTTTTGGTGTTAAAGGGATACTCCACCAGAAAGTGATTTTTTTTCTCCTTTGGTCTATTGCTATATTCCCCATAGTTAGATAAGTGGACAAAAACAATTTCTAAACATCCCAGCCATTTTCCTGATCCAGCAGTACTCCTTTAGCAGTCTGGCAGTACTCTTTTAGCATTAGTTTAGCATAAAACACTGTAAGTGAATGGTAACTACTGGCATGCTAGTAGTTACCATTCACTTACAGTGTTTTACGCTAAGCTAAAGCTAAAGGAGTACTGCTGGATCAGGAAAACAGCTGTTTTTGCCCACTTACTATGGGGAATATGGCAATAGACAAAAAAAAAATCACTTTCTGGTGGAATATCCCTTTAAAATTAGCATGTTTTTCCACCTAGTTTGAAAGGTTACAGATGTTAAAATGATGATAAAAATGCTCTCAGACCAGTTCTTCCTTTCCACGCTGTTTTTGTTTCGTTTGTGAAATGTTTTCTTAAAAATGACCCGGTTCTTCTCTAAAACAACTTGTACTTTTTGATCTCTTGTAATTCAATTCTGTTTATTTATAAAGCACCAGATGTTTATTCATCCATACTGTATGTTCATTGTTTGTGTCTGTTTTTTCCTATTCGGAGTTGCAGAGAAGAAATTTGAGTACCTGCAGAAAATCTACACGTGCACCAAGAGAGCATCTAAACTCAATCCCAGTCAGAACCAGGACCTTTTTTCTGCTAACCATCTGCTCAGTAATGTTTATTGTTGAGTACATGTCAAATGTTCTGGATTTACCTATTTATAATAAATGGGGTGAACCCAAACTCTTCACTGGTTTTTGTGTATGTTGTGACCTATACGACTCTTTTGGTTACTGGTCTGTTTTTTTGTGGTTTAAAGAGCAGATTCCCAGCTGCCCCGCCCACTCATTGTTCCTTGTAACACAGTAGGATCAGGGCCTCTCTGAAATGCCTCCTTATAACTTTGTCCAAGAGTAACTTGAACTTGAGTCATATTTATCTTAAACTGACAAGGTTTTATCTTTTGTAGTTTCCTTGTTTGAGTGTTTTGCAGTCAGAATGAAACTAATAATAAAGTTTCATCCATCCATCCATTTTCTGTAGCCGCTTAATCCTCCACAGAGGGTCACGGGGCAGCTGGTGCCTATCTCCAGCGGTCAAGGGGCGAGAGGCGGGGGACACCCTGGACAGGTCGCCAGTCCATCGCAGGGCCACACAGAGACGAACGAGACAAACAACCACACACCCACTCACACCTAAGGACAATTTACCAGCCCAATTAGCCTGACAGTCATGTCTTTGGACTGTGGGAGGAAACCGGAGTACCCGGAGAAAACCCACGCATGCATGGGAAGAACATGCAAACTCATAATAAAGTTTCATCATCCTCAAAACTCAGGATGTAAACTGTGGCCCAGTGTCACCATGAGCCCTATTACACTGGAAAGGATTTGCAACAAAATTCCCAGAAAAAAATCACAACTCAGAAAGAGTTACATGTTAAATAGTCTGTCCTCAGGTAGTTCTGTTTAATTTTAATTAGGTTCAATAAAATGCTTTACAGCATGTTATTTATTCATCGTTTAATAAATACTCAAAGAACACACCTTATTCTTATTCTATAACTTTTTTGATATCTCTGAGCATATTAGGCTGTGAGGGATTTGAAGATGTGGAGGGTTTGGAAGATCAAACCAGAAAGTGTCATAATCAGAGAAACGTTCTGCAAATAAAAGAAGACATGAGAATTTAGAGGTGTAAACATTTCATTAAATGTATTTAAAATACACGCCTGTGAAGAATGCAATGTGTGTGATCCAGAGCAGGACCTGAATCTGAACTAGGATCAGCATACAGGCTCAAACAGTGGGGAAGCCTGCTGGTGCTGTGTCAGTAGCCCAGTCCCTAATCCTCCAGGGGGAAGCTTTAATCCAGTGCCCCGACCCCATGGCCCCACTACAGAGCAGCACATTACATCATTTCCTCCACCGATGCAGACGTGAACATGAAAATGTTCAGTGTAAGCAAAATCAACTGCTAAGTTTAGAAAGAGTCCAACATCAACAAGAAAATAAAATCTAATTCAGCCCTGAAATGATCATCATGGTATCAATATAGCTCATCATTTCACTGTAAGTCACTGTAAAAATGTATAATTCAAAAAGAAATTAATAAGTTATGAAATACTTGTTGTATAAACAATTAAATAATTTGTCAGCAAGAGGAAATTGGGCTGTTTGTGTCCAACTGGTAGCATTTTTTATGTATATACTCTGGAATAACTTTTCAGTTTTTTTAAAATTGATAAGTTGAATTTTTAAGAGACTGTCCAGTAATATCATCAAACTTCACTTGAGTCATGAACGTCTGCTACTAGGGCTGCACCATTCTGGATAAATAGAGAATCACAATTTTTTTTTTTTTTTTTTTGCTTGGAATTGAGATCACGATTCTCTTACGATTTTTGTCCAATATAAATATTTATTGCACTTATTACCTGCACATCAACTTCGTCACAGCTGACACTGAACATAAAAACAATAAATGTCTCTCGTCTTCTCTTGCGTACACAACCTTTGAATAATTTTAACAATAATAACAACTTTGAACTTTGTCATTTGAGGGAGAAAGAGGAGCGCTTGTTTTCATGCAGATTATGTCCCAGATCAAATGCGGTACAATTGTCATCTTCTTTTTTTAAGAATTGTTGTCATTTGGGAATGAGATTGCATACATGTCTGAGTTGAGATCCCGATTTTTTAACGATTAATTACAGCCCTATCTGCTACCCAGAAAAATATGGATTCTTGACTGTTTTAAACACATAAAATAGAGCTGATAGTTGTTTATGATATAGTCAGATTTCTCTGACTGTTCAAATCAAATATCATTTGCATTTAATAACTTGAAATCATACTTTTTCTTCTGTATATCCATAAAATAGCTTAAAACTGCACCCCCAACATGGAAAAAAGACAAGAAAGTGACCTGATTAAACAGACTTTAAAAAAATATTATTAAACATATTTGACTGGACATTATGCCATATGTGCTATTAGACATTAACATTTTCTCAAGTTCAAACTTGTCAAACTGAAAGAAATTATCCAGTCTAAAACAGGAAGAGAACTAGAAAAAGATTTGGGTTTTTTACCAGCATGTCCTTGTAATGATGAATGAATGTTCAATATAGAAAGAGAGTGGGAGATAAGATGAAGAACAGTGAAGAGAACAGTAGATAAGTTATCACATATAGTCAAGGTTCAACATTTGTCACATATGAGCAACAGATATGATTAAAAAATGGACTTAATATTTTAGTTTCATCAATGTTGAGGCTCAAAATTCTTCTTTGTCAAGAAGAATTATAAAAAACCAAAAACAGATTAACGCCAACCATAGTTTTTATATCAGGTGGTCTCTACCTTTACCAGCATGGTAAGCAAGCATGAGGTTCCTTCCTGTGACTACAGTCTCAAGTATTATTCAGACATTTGTGGATCCACACAACTACAGCCAACCCTCCTGGACATGGCTGCAAGAGGAAAATTGATGTCAGCTTGAGGAGATGGATTATTAGAGAACATAAGAATTTAGGAAAGGAATGAAATGGATGACACTATCCACTGCTGTTGAAGCCAACGTGAACGTCACTGAAGATGAACCGGAGCAGCTCTATGTTCACAAAAATGAAGCACGCGAAAAAAGACCACTGTGATGCTCTGATGCTATTTAACCACATCTGGACCAGGGTGGCTTGAATCTGTCTAGGGTCTGATGAAATATCAAGACAATCAAGGGACTGGAGTTAAATGTTCTGCTCAGTGTCAGAAGGCTTATACAGTATGTCATAGGGTAGTGACCCAAATCTTATAAAACTGAACTAATCTGAAGTGGCCTTGAAAAGAATCCTATTGAGCATCTATGGAAAAAACCTAAAGCATGCGGTCTGGGGAAAACACACTTTAAAGATCAGGGTGCCATAATTTTGTCCAGTTTAATTAAGTTCTTTAAAAATACGTATATATTGTTGAATCATAACGGAAGAGCAGTCTGATGTGCGTCAGTTGATTTGTAGCATCTCCTGTTTGTTTTTTTAAACACACAAGTCCCAGTAGCACACGTTTATTTTCTGTTATGACAGGGCGGTTTCTGCAGTAGTGGCAGATCACGTGACTCGTGTGCATGCAAATGACTGGCGGGAGTGGAGAGAGCGCTGGAGGAGGAGGAGGGGGTAGAAAGTGGGGGTGCTGGCGGACTCATCGGGGGGTCTGTGTGTTCTGTGGTTGAAGGGGGACTCTGTGTCTCTCCCTTCGCCTCTCGGTGGGGTTCGGTGGGCCAGCAGCCGGTTGGATCGCCCTCACCACCCGGATATTATTTATAACCGACACAGAAATTGGATGGGACGCGCAGCCGAGCAAGACAACCCCGGAAATAGCTTGCGTACTCCCAGCCTGTCACGTACGCTCGCTGAGGATTTTCTATGTTGTAAGGCAGCCGGAGGTAAGAGGAGGAATTCTGATGTTATTAACTCCGTATTAAACTTATCTAACATAAATATTTATATACATATATATTAATACAAAAATATGCAAAAGAAAAGAAATACAAATCCTCGTTTTTTGAGCAAAGCTACACAAATAAAGAGTCTTATAAGTTAATAGGAGACAGAGGGAATATTTATCTTAAATTGATTTGTTGTTGCAGCACACTGTCATTTGAATGTTAAAAGTTTATTTTTAAGATATAATTAGTCTTTTTTTATTGTCAAATGTGTAATATATATTATTTATATATATTATTAATAAAAGCTAAAGTTAAAGTGAGCTTTTTTGGGCCTCACCCATATTTTTTATTTTTAATGACAAACGTTTAAAGTCAAATAAAGCTGAAAACATGATGTGGGTGATGTGATTGTAATGATATGCTTGGCATTTTGTTTTTGTGCTTTTTAAGATAAAATCAGAGTTTTTTTCCGTGGCTCTGTACCTACAGTCGTGTGTTGTATCACAGCTGATTTGACGCCGGTTCTTATATGTGACAGGTGGTCCGTTCTGCGCTATTTATAGCTTTATATCCATTTACTTCCCACAGATATCCCCACATTCCCAGAAAACGTTTAAAAGGCGAACAGAGACAAAGGCAGCTCTAAAGAGTCGGGCGGCGGACGAAGGCCAGGTTTGGGACATGAAACTTGTAGCGGCTGAGTCCGAGCTCCTCTCCGGCAGAGAAAGCAGCGGCTCGGCCACAAAATGAGGAGAGGACGTGAGGTACGTGCGCTTCCAGCCGACGGCATGAAATGGAGAGTGTGGGACTGACGGAGAGCTCTCCCCGCGGTTCCGTCGCCTTTTCAGAGAAGCAGGAGAGAAGGACGAGCGGCCGGCAGCTCGCCTCGGGGCCGCCGGAGGTTCACGGCAGCACGTACCAGGCGGACATGGGTCTTAACGGTTTCTGCGCGGTGCCTGTCGGGAGTCAGACGGCCGCCGAGCTGCTCGCGGGCATGGCCTCTCAGACCAACTCCCCCGGAATCACAACCCCGACGAAGCAGTCCAAAAGCGGCGTGCCGCTTTACAACGGCGGGGTGGTGTCTCCCTCCGCCACCGTGGAGGCGAACCAGGCCGGTGTTTTAGCTCACACCCCGCTCGGGGTGACCGGGGTGGGCGGACAGGCGGCTGGACCCGGGCCCCCCCTCACCGGCAGAGGCCGTCTGATGGAGAACGGGGGCAGAACCGCTCATGAGAACTGCTCTTCACTTACACGCAGGTTCACTCAGCAGCAGAAACGGAGGTGTGGGGAAAACTGGGACATTGGGCCAGAAACCCATAACGGTCACGTGATGGGGTCACCTGGGTTAGGGGACTCTTTAGATCTGGTTTTCTCATCAGGGGAGTCGGACTTGAAGCGGAGGAAGTTCACAAATGAAAGTGTTGCTAACAAGTCAGCAGAGGCCTCCAGAGTGACCCGAGGAGCTGCTCCCCTCCCAGTCTCTGTCAGCAGCAGTGGTTCCTATGACAACCTCAACTGTGTTGATGCTGCTTCTCACACTAATCAGCACAATGGACGCTATGTGGCACCCTCAGACTCGTCAGCTGCACCCAGCCTGGCATCCTTCGGGGTGAGCCTCGTCCAGGCGCCACAGCCTCCTGCAGGTACCGGCTGGTCTGCAGAACGCATAGCCAAGCAGTACATTATCCCCTGCATGAGGTACTACGGCATTTGTGTGAAGGACAACTTTCTCGGGCCACAGTTGGGTGAGAGGGTTCTAGAGGAGGTGGGGGTTCTGAATCACAGTGGGAGATTTCGAGGTGGTCAGCTGGTGAGCCAGAAGAACATTCCTCCTGGGAGCATCCGGGGGGACCAGATCGCCTGGGTGGACGGGCAGGAGCCCGGGTGCCAGAGCATCGGGGCTCTGATGGCTCACATTGATGAGGTCGTCATGTACAGCGCTGCCAATGGACAGCTTGGAAACTGTGTCATCAATGGACGCACTAAGGTGAGAGCAGCTACAGAATCAAGGGGTTAGGGGGGCTGGAGTGGAGGGTGTTATCCCAGGACATCTCAGGATAAATGCTGCCTACAAATCAACCCTAGTATGAGCCTCAGCCTAATGACGTCAGTCAGGCAGTGGCTTATTGGTTGTGTCCTTTATTCTCTGCTTTATCTTTGCGTCTGTAACGCCGACATGTGGGCAAACACACACACACACCACAGGTAGCGTGCCAGGATGAGCCATGTGATTTTCCAGCACATGGAGGTGGGGGGAGAGGTTTCTACCCCTTCATACCGCTGGTACCTAGGAGGAAAAGAGAAAAAAAGGAAAACTGTGGGGTCATATCTCCTCTACCATCACTTTATCTCTGCCAGCATTTTCTACCATCACTCTGAACCACACAAACAAGATGCTGGCGTGGTGGAGGGGAGTTCTTTTTGTTTATTTTTATTCCCATAATCTGATCTCTAAAACCACGTGAGCCGCACGGAAAAAAACACACTAGAGTGAAAAACGTTGCCTCATGTATTTGTTTGTGTCTGCGTTTTTAGCTTCACAATCCATCTTTTATTTCTCAAGATCTAATGCCTGTCCAGTTAGGATTTACAATTCGACACCTTTAGACAATAACACGTATGTTTTCAAAAAGCTGGGCTAAAAGATCAAGAACTGATGACGGAGCTTAGCTTGAGGTCATTTTACTCAGTGTGCGATGTTGTTTCCCACACGGGGAATAGATCTAGAAGAGCTCCTGTCTGATCTGATTTTAGGAGTAAGTATATTAAAACTCCCCGAGAGGAAATTTGTCAAAAGAACGGCGCTCATAGTTTAATCAACCTGACGATGACACATTTAAGTAAATGATAGGAGATATGTAGAGAGACCGTGCCTCATTAGGCGGTTGTCAAATTCAGTTACAGTTATTTAAGGTTCTTTTATGCCACAGATTGATTTACAGTGTAATTGCTGAAAGTATGAACCCATGGCCTTTCCCATCCCATCTGTTTAACTTTAGACACCTTGCCCTCGGTGCACGTCTAGTCAGTTAGCATAAGCTTGACCCGGTGTTTAAACAAGGTCACATCAGTAGCCTTTGCTCCCTTTGACTTGAGATTGTGCTGTTTCCAGGCTTGAGTCGTGATCAGTTTGTGGGGAAATAAAGAACAATAGTAAGATTAAGGCAGCTTGACTGAGCTTTACTTTTCTGCAAACATGCCTACAATTTAAATGTTTCACACTAGGGGAGTTAAGCATTTGATATTTAAGTTTTCCCACTTAGAAAGAGTGGAGAGGTCATTTTCATCGTAGGAACACCTCAACTGTGAGAGACAGAATCTAAAAAGAAATCTAGAAATTCACAGTGTTTGATTTTCAAATATTTAATTTGCATTTTTTTTTTGTTTGAAGTAATTATTTTATACAATAGAAAAATAGAACTTAATATTTGCTACAGAAACCTTTGTTTACAATTCCAGAGGTCAGGTGTTTCCTGCATCACCTACTCCTCCATACAGATCTTCTCCAGATCTTTCAGGTTTCAGGGCTGTCGCTGGGCAACATGGAGTTTCAGCTCCTTCTATTGGGTTCAGGTCTAGAGACTGGCTAGGCCACTGCAGGACCTGGAAATGCTTGGGGCTTGCATGGAGCCCCAGTTTGAGGGAGATTGCAGTAACCTTGAGTTTCTTCCATTTTCTAATAATTGCTCCAACAGTTGTTACCTTCTTACCAAGCCTGGTGTCCAGTAGCACATCCCAGCCGTCTGCAGGTCTACAATTTTGTCCTTAGACAGCTCTTTGGTCTTGCCCATGGTGGAGAGGTTGGAGTCTGATTGTGTGGACAGGTGTCTTTTCTAGAGGTAACCAGTTCAAACAGGTGCAATTAATACAAATAAGCCGTAGAGGACAGAGGGCATCTTAAATATGAACTAACAGGTCTGTGAGAGCCAGATTTTTTACTGGATAGGCCTTGCATGACGTATGTCATGCAATAAAATGCAAATTAATTATTTCAAAACCACACAATGTGATTCTGTGGGTTTAAAACAAATCAAGTACTTTTTCCTCCCCAGCGTATCTTTTCATTCTTAAAACAGCAGCTGTGTTTTACGACTGAACCTGATCTGATTTCAGTTTATTTGCTGTTCTATTGGAAAAAGTGACTGTTAAAGTTATCCAACTGTAAGACTTTTTTTTACAATGCAATGCTTATCATTAATGACGCTCTCTAAACTTCAGTCTCTAGGGAGGGCCGTGTATCGGGTCTCAAAGTACATACATAAATAGTTTCCATGAGTGTGTCGAGGGATTATAGGACTTAGTGATACAGGATGTGATGTTTTCTATTGACACATTTCCTTTGAAGTTATTAACTTTTTTTATTTAGTAAGATAAGACCTGAATAACGCTTGTTAAAGGTGTTAGACTGTTAGTAAGATTTTGTTGAGTGTCGTACAAACTGTTCTCACTGGTTGTTTGACAACTTCAAAACGCAGCATAGCGGTAGGTAGGTACAGTAATGGCGTGTGCATGACAGGAAGTTGTTGGAAAGGAAAAGAGGAGGATCTGGCTGGAGTGGAAGCCAGCTAAGTAGAAGGTCACTGCTTTTCCATCCACCCTCTTTCTGTGTCAGTTATCTAAGAAACCTTTTATTTTTTCCACTTTTAAAAAGATTTTAACCTTCTTTTTGTTTCCTGTCATTTACATTGCGCCCTTTCTCCTTCATCTCATCAACTGTTATCTTCATGCACAAAGTATTTTGCTGCCGTTACCTTGGTAACAGGCCCATACAGAGCAGAGCGGTGGATTGTGTATGAAAGAGAAGAAGGGAGAACGGGTTGGCAGTTAGCGGCGTTTCCAGGAGTCAGGGTTTGCAGTGTGAAATCTAAGGAGTTTAACATGGTTTAGGATGACAGAAACTCCTGTAATGTGGAAGAGGGGTGCTACTTTCTATCGAGGACTGGGTGGAAGGGGGGGGGGGGGGGG
>SSNR01000070.1:63981-81559 GCA_006937965.1 Callopanchax toddi | reverse complement strand
ACCCCCCCCCCCCCCACACACACACACACACACACACACAATAAAACTTATATCAGTTTATTTATATCTTTATAATTGACAGAGGTCGTAATACATTGTTGTGGACTATAAGGAGCATTTACAGTGTTTAAATTCATCACTAATGATCAAATTCTTTGCCTTGTTTTAGGCCATGGTTGCCTGTTACCCAGGGAAGGGGGCGGGATACGTCCGCCATGTTGACAACCCTAACGGTGATGGACGCTGCATCACGTGCATCTACTATCTTAACAAGAACTGGGATGTCACGGTACACTTGATTTATTTAACGTTTATTTCAGGACAGAATAAACATGCAGTGTGAGCTCTGCAAATATGTGACTGATTTCTGTGTGTCTTTGGGTTTTGTAGAAGCAAGGAGGACTGCTGCAGATTTACCCGGAAGGCAAAAACGTGGTTGCCAGAATCGAGCCTTTTTTTGACAGGCTGCTCATCTTCTGGTCTGATCGCAGGAACCCACATGAAGTCAAACCAGCCTACGCCACTCGGTCAGTAGCTCCATACTGGAACCTGGGGGTTTTAATATGTACTGACTGAGAGCGGGCCTAAACCAGATGATAAACAGCATCGTACGCATGCACAGGTTACAACTGTCAGAATTGTTGAGGAACTCGGACATTACAAGACATTAGAAGGACAAGAATTTAAAAAATGAAGCTATCAAATAAAATACTTTCAGAGCGCCGTTTCTCTTATTTCCTCCGTTTTCACTCTTCACCAAACCTCAGTCAGTCAGTCAAAAAGCGAACAGCTGTGTAATGAAATCAGGATCCACAGAGCTTGAAGTTTCCTTGATGCTGACATGAGATAGACCCACTGTGTGCATAAACACTCTTGATGCCAGACACTTGCACAACGGGCTTATTTACATCATTGCAAGAAATTGTTTTGTCCAGTCGAGATCACGTGAAACCGAGCCTTCCTCCTCTCCTCTCCCCGCTCGGCTGCTGGGGGGGCGAGGTGGGGCCGGAGGCAGGAAGTGTGTGTTTCCTGAGGAGGTCAGTGGGAGGGGGAGGAAGGTTTGATAGCAGGACTCGTGCAGGAGACACACACATACACACACACAGAGACAGGAATAAACAACAAGGCCCTACAGGAGGGATAGAATGAACCCTCTGATGTCTGAGGCATCCTTTATCCAAGACTCATTTAAACGTGTTTATAACTTAAGGTAAAACGTTTGGTTCAGACAAAATCCATTTGACAGACAAAAATTGTGTATCTGAATTTATTTTAGCTAAAGATGCACTGAAACTAAAATCAGCTGATTCCAGTTTTCTACTGAGTTATTGGTGTTTTAGCTTCCTAATTGATTTAAAGCGTTGTGTCTTGCAGTTTTGCCATCACAGTCTGGTACTTTGATGCCAAAGAGAGGTCAGAGGCTAAAGAGAAGTACAGACTAGGTAAGTATTTTTATTATGGCTTTCATCCTATTTGATCTTATTCTGATTTTGCCTTTTTCTCTGTTTTTGCTTAGCATCTGGACAGAAAGGCGTTCAAGTGCCTGTCACTCAGAACAGCAGGTCCTAGGTCTCCTGAAGTGACCGCAGAGCGCTCTCACAGTATTCCGTGCCTTCATGTTGTGACCACAAAGGGAGACGCAGTTAAAGTGTCGGCCGCCGCTTCAGCTGCTTTCTGAGCTGCTCGATTCACATCACAGGCTCTGGCGTAACGATCGGGCTGCCGGTCAGAGGCGTCGCAGACACCTAGAGTCCAGTGGGACTGGCTCGTATGGCCGAGGTGAGATCAGAATCAGGAGACGCCTCAGAAGAAAAAAGAACGTGGTGCTGAATCACCTACAAAGATGACTACCTTCAAACTGGCTTTCTTTTTTTTTTTCAGTTTTGCCTGTTCAGTTATCCGCAGTGTTGTGATGTATCCACACATCAATGTTTTACTTTGCTCTGGCGTCCTTCACAGTGAAACGATGTGTTGAGGAAGAGGTGTCCTGAGTTCATTAATCTCATTTGTTTGTGATGTGGTCCCTTTGTCAGGTGATGTAGGAGAGTGTGTGTGAAGACAGAATGGTCCTGATTTAATGGAGAAAAGGCCCACGTGGATTTAGTTCTTGCAGAAGAAGAAGGAGGAGGTCTAATGTAGAAGTTTCTCTATCACACCAACTCTTTTATCAGGCTTTGAATATTATAACGTTTTCAGAGCGTGAAGATTTTCTACATACTGAAACTGAATTTCACCTGAGACAAGCTTGACTCCTTTTTTTGTGTTCTGACCAAATCGAGCGCGCGGTGGACGCTGTTGAACAAACCAGCTCAAGAAAGACTCGCACAAAAGGAAAAGTGTGGAAAAACAGCAAATGTAACAAAGTTTTTCTTAACTGAACTTAAAAGACTAATCAACCCAGTTGGCCTTTTTTCTTCAAGACCATCTAGACTAAAGCACAGATTCCAGGACGCACTGTGTGAACTGCTGAGTGAAACTCTATTTTTTTTTTCTTTGCCTGTTCACGTGTGAGATCGGGTGTTTTACGTGTTCCTTCACACGTCTGTGGCGAATTCCACCGTCTCAGAGGGTCGCAGGCGTCATCTCAGTGTTTGTTAGAACGATTCAAGAAGATGTATTTCAAAAAAAGCACTTTATCATTGTTTAAGATGCCATGCGTGAATGATGAAACCGTGTGAGACACAGGTTTTTAGGTTATGCCTTTTCTGCTGTGGATGATGAGACGTTCAAATGCAATACAAACTAAAACAGTGAGAACAAATAAAAAGTGTTTAGCCTTTTTTTGAAGTGTTCAGAAATGTCTGTTTCTTTGTACATGGTTAAATATACTTGATCATCTGAATTTAATTAATAATGGTCTATAATTGAATTTGGGAAATAATTTAAATATCTATTAACAGCCTTTAAAAAGCCAGAAAAATGATAGCTCTTAAAAATTTCTGTCAAAATGGGTAAAGGAACATTTTTATTTTGTAGATTTTTTAAGCGTTGCTACAGTAACAGCTTCTCTATGAACTGGCCGTTGAGCTGAGCGTGCAGAATGTGTTTTGTGATACAGTCCAGGTGTCTAGAGGTGTGTTAAACCACCAGTAAAAGGTAGAGTTTATAATGAATTTCATAAATGTGTGCAGAAATATTTCTGCTTTATAGCTTTAATTTGATAAATCTTTAGATATATTTGGAATTATAGTAAAATGCATGCGCCAAAAACTAAAATGATCAGAACTCTTATTGTGAAATCCCAAAATTCTCTATGAGAATGCTATTTTGGGAATCTGACAAAATGACATCTGCTCCCATGACTCAGAGTGTAAATAGAAACTAATGGCTCTCTAAGAAAAGAGTCCACAGCCTCTGCATGACAGAAAAACTGGTGAAGTCATCAAAACGTGTGCACCGTTCAGCAGAGACTGCATCAAGAAAGGGGTGAAATTTCTCTTCTGTTGATGAGTCTGTGTATTAGAAACGAGAGATGTGAGACTGACCTCCCCCACACACAATACTGGTGATATTAAACCATCAAATAACTACAACTAAACTAACAACTACAACATAGTTTGACACCTATTAAAATATCTGAGGTTCTGTTTTTTAAACTAGAGCAATGTCCCATTGATTTACATGGAGGAGGCGGGGCTTAAAACTGGCCAACCAGGTGATGCTTCCACTTCCATCTGATTTAACTTCTGCATTTTGGTCAGTTGTCTAGATTAATCATATCACAACTCTGTAAAAGTTGGGCCAAACAGACACGTCTTTCTTGGTACATAGATTTAACCTTCAGTTTACATCGCTTCATGAACAACCTCAGTTGGTAGAAATGGCTAATAGGGATGAATTATAAAGTTGATTCCTGCCTTTTAAAACAACTTCATCCTAAAAAAAAATGACAGCAGTTTATTTAAACACTATTTATTTTATAAACCATTACATCACTGTCAGTTTTATATAACATGATTAAACCATCAGAAATATGGTACAGACAGGATTTATTTGACTGACTTCTGCAAAGTGAGTACGTTAGAGGTGTTTAAAACCCAAACTTGTTTATCATTTAGAAAAAATATAAGGTCATTATAAAGAGTCAAGATTTATTTATATAGCATATTTCAAGCATAGCAACACTTCTTCACTTCTTCACTTTATTATAGAAGTCCACGTAGGGAAATTTGTCTTGCAGACGGGTGAACATGAAACACAATCCCAGACACATTAGCAAAAAACAATAAAAACATTTAAAAAATTTAAAAAAAATACCGGGTTAAAAGCAAATATCATCACAAATCAATAAAAATCTAATTAAAACCATCAGACTAAAAGACCTGAAACAATCGAACCTACTCCCGTTTTAAGTTCAGTTGAATGATGGCCTGAGTTATAAAGGAGTGTTTCCATCTGTTGGTCCTCGCTTTGGGCTGACGGTACCTTTTTCCTGATGGGAGGAGCTCAAACTCTCCCTGCAGTGGATGATGAGGGGAGTGGAGGATGACCGTAGCTCTCTGTGTGACTCTCTTTAAGAATGTCTGTCCCAAATCAGGTCATTTGATACCCATAATTTTACTGGCCACCTTTACTATTTGTTTCATCCTGTTTTTTTCTCCTTCAGATAGGTTCCCAAACCAAGTGATGAAAGCAAATGTCAGGACGGATGTGCTCACATGTGTGTCAGGACACAATGTGCTTTACAGCAAATAAATATATATACACACATTTATAAAATAAGGACATTTAGAACATTAAACAACTGTATATATACATAAAACACACTCGAGTTTACACACATACGGTATATTTACAAATATATGCACCAGTACATTCAAGTACATACATACGCAGGGACACACACACACACACACACATTTATGTACACTCATCAACATACATAAACATACATTAAGGATTGAAATGCCCACTCAGAGCCATTATTCACTCACACACACACACACACACCAACATAGTTCTGTATTAAAAGCAGAATTGAAGGTCCTCATATAAAATACAATAAAAAACATTAAAATAATAAGAAAACAACCTATTCATATGTTTAAATAAAAGGTTTTGACTTCATCCTGAAGATGTTAGAGTGGGTATGCATAACTGGGTTACATGTCACCAATCAGTCATATTTTCTGATAAGGCCAAAGCATTGTGTGTGACCTCATGTTTTGTTTCTCATCATAATCAAGTTCATTATTGATCCTTTTTCTTCTAAATACCCTGATGTGACTCCTTTTACACATTTATAATCAATAGATTTGAAAGGTTTTCCTGTATTTTGTTGATTTTTTTTCTGCATCATTTCATTTTAAACTTAACCTTTGAGGAAGCAAAAACATTTTAATGTTGACTCAACTAAACATTTTCATTTCATTATCAAAGAATAATATTTAAGCTCTGTGAAACTGATCAGGTCAGTGTGCAGGGTCATGTTACAGTAAATAGGTTCGTCTTGATGCGTGCCATGCTGACCCAGTCAGTTATCGCCCTCATGAAACACGCTGCCAAAATAAATGAGTCATCAGTGCAGAAAATACAGGCTGCTCAACTGTCTCTTCACATGGACACAAAACGAACCTCAGTTCTGTAGAATCCCCCTTCCTGGTTAATCCCCCTTCCTGGTTAGCGCTTCTTCCTGCAAAATGTGAAGAGAAAATTCAACAAATGTTACGGCAGAAAAAAGGTCCATGTGAGTCTGGCTGCTGCTTTTTAGGTTAATCCTCCATTTATCTGAGTCCTGGAACTGGAGCCAAATCAGAAACTAGAGTTTGACCCAGTGGGAACCCAGAGGGAGCCTGTGGTGCTGAAATGGTTCTGTTTAGTTCTGGTTTGGCTTTTGTTTGAGCTGAGTGTCAAGTTGAAAGTGTATTTTTTGTTGGGCCATTCTTAAACAACATTACCTAAAGAATGTAGCTTCTGGAACTCAAAACAGGAAAACAGAAAACAAACAGGTAAATACAGAAATACAACTTTAGAACATGCATGAATTTAGATGGAAAAAATGTTTTTAGTTAAACATCTCAAATACTCACAAACAAACATTATTACTGGAAGAATCAGTGAAGAAAAACTTCAAAATAAAAGAAAAAGCATCTTTTGGGGGAAAGCTTATCCACATTACTACAACAAAAATAAAAGCCTCTGCTTTGTGTTTCAAACTGTCCTGTCAGCATAGTTACATTTTTAATTGATTTACTTAAAAATAGACAATGTGCACAATCAACGAACAATAAATCAATAAAAAACTGTAATTGGGTCCCTCAGAAACCAATAATTACTTGATTATAATTAAAAGAAGCAGATTCTAAGAGACATTACACAGCTTTAATAAAATGTATTTTCTTATGTTTCAGTTTTATATTTTGTTTTTTATTGGGAGTAACTAATCACATCATTAGAAGCACTGTTAACCATGATGTGATATATCACCTTTATATATACACTCACCTTTTATCAATGGGAAAATAAACGTTTATCCACCTTCATTGAAGTTTGCAGCAGTCTTATTCCTCCACCTAGTTGTCAAAGTCCTCCCTAAAACCACAGATCTTTACTGTAATGCCACGTATCGCCGCCAGAGGGCGGTGTTTAATATAAGATATACTATTTGTGATCTTCTTTTCCTGGAGTTTGGCTTAAATTTACATTCTGCTCACAGCTGATTGTCTCTATTGTTGTTTTATTATCCAGAGCACACACTTATACATCTAATACACATAAAACCCCAGCTCTACTTAAAAGCTGTTTACTCCTATAGTGAATTATATTGCTGAGACTTGTTTGTTTGTCCCTATATGACTTAACAGAACAAGGTCCTTCAACATGAGAAATCACTGAACCAAATCCAGACATCAGAACAGAAAAAGCCCACACCACTTGATCTGTTATCAGGTGATGCTTGGAAGGACACTCTGCTCCTAACCTGAAGGAACCAACATAAACAACAGTGACTTTGTTTTGCAAAAAGGATCCTGTCACCAAATGAAGGTAAACATTTTCACTTGACTTGAGTCTCATTATTTGGGGGGATTTTAGATTTTATTTCTGAACTCTTGTCAATATATGATGCAACTCCCTCAAGCTGTTACTCCACTTAAAAATAGTTGTGTTGCCATACAGCTCTTCAGCTGGGTGTGTAAAGATGGGATTGTTGGTTCAGTGTGTGTGTGTGTGTGTGTGTGTGTGTGTGTGTGCTTCACCCTGTCGTCACCTCTGATCTTTACAACAGGTTCTGCGTAATGATTGCATAAAGATTCTAGAGTGTTTACCCCAAACAGTAAAGTATGTGTTTATCAGGAGAATGTAAGAATGTTATTTGTCCAAGCCCACAAATCATTGATCCTAGATATGATCACAGTCACTTAGATGGCACATTTATTATTAATTCTCTAATAATTTACAGACATTCTACAAATATCTTGTAACCTTTGAGTTAATGTGGCTTCTCCATCACGAGGATGATTGATCACAAAATAAAGAGGGTTCATAAATCCACTACAGTAATGTTTCTACTGATTTTCATACTGTTAGAGTTGAGGAATTACTGTAGTTTTAATTAATATTACATGCTGTATCACCAATTATTGTCAGATTTGCAGTTCAGATTCCTTTAAAAGCTCCTGTTGACTCAAGGTGTGATCATGGTCGCTATCATGCAGAGTAAATAATACAGTAATGTGCTATTCATACATTTTCCCCTTCGATAATGTTCATGACTCCAGGTTAATTTCTCTTTACTCAAGACTTAAAGCAAACGTGAGGTTGTATTAAACTAAGCAAACATGAACTCTGCAGAAGTTGTATTAAACCAGGTAAGCATGCAGAATTTATTTACCTGTACTCAGGAAGTGGTTCTAACAAAAACCTCAAAGCAAATGCAGGTAAACCGTTTCTCTGGAACAGAATAAAGTGGGGATGATTTATAAAATAAAACAAAACAATGTTGCAAAAAAAAAGATAATAAATTGAGGGAAATTCTTATGTGTGAATGATCTCAGCAGTCAGAAATGATGTTTTAAGTGTTTTTGTTCATCTTTAGGCATGAAAAGTAAAACCCATATTTCTTAACATGCATTTTTCACAGTGTCTCATATCCAGGGGTGGTCCTAGGAGGGGGCCAGGGTGGGTCAGTGTGCCCCCCTGACAGCAAGTTTGAAATTATTCAAAAAATAGCTCTGTAGTGCCCCTTTATCTTAAGATATATCTATTCCAAGCAATACATAAATGCATACACCTTTATTCCTTCTCCGGAACTACGTCCTGATTGGTTACCTTGTTTTCTACGTTTGCAGGTGTGTTTATGGTTGCACCTGCTCATGTTGTGAAAACACCTAAACTATGTGTGCAGCACTGACAGCAGCAGAGGAACACAATAGGAATGAGCAGCGTCACTAAAGGAAGTCAAACTCACCCTACAAAGAATTTTAATTATCATGCTTGAACATTTTAAACCTTTGAATATTTTCCAGTAAAAGTACTTACACACCTACTGTATGTATTCTGACCTCATGATGTGGAAGTTTCCTGCAGAGCACGCCTGTAGAGGGTTGTGCTCACGCCTCTGGTTCAGTCTCTGTGTTCCCTTTAGGTTTTGGCTCTGGGTTATTTCTCTTTAGAAGCTCTCTGTGATTGTTTACCAAGTGATCAAACACTCAAGTCATTTTATCGTTAAACTAACCCTCGTCGGGAAATTTGATCTCTGGTTTCAGCTTCAGTTTGATGATATTAACCATAAGATGAGGGACCTCGGCTTCATCCTTTTGACCAGTCGCTCTGGAGCTCTCTCACATTTGGTCACTGTGGTTTATGAAGTAAATCTCAACACATTTGATCCCTATCAAATAAAAATATATATATTAATGAAAAACTCAACAAGCAGCAACAAAGTATTAAGAATAAGTGTTAAGTATAACACTTAAGTTTAAATGGAATTTTAGGACACAAGTTGATTGTACTTCATGTATTTATTTATTTCCTGTACCTGTTTAGTTATGTTCAGGACAAACGAGGCTATAACCTATCTGTTAGGCATCTTCTTCCTTATTGTCCACCACTACTCTTCTTATTACTGTCTAATTATTATGTTTGACTTCAGGGTGGTTTGTATTTTACATCCTTGTTGCAAAGCTCACCGCTCTACTTAACTCTGCTGATTTAGTGGCACTAACGTTTTGTATTTAAACCCAGGGGCGGTTCTAGGGGGGTCCAGGGTGGGCCAGTGCCACCCTGGACCCCCCTTCCTGTGGACCCCCTTGTAAGGGCAGAGTCTCAGGCATTAGAGACAAATGCTGTTTCATGTTGTCACTGAAACTGATCTAATGGACTTAAAAACTGCTAAATAGAAGACAACGTTGTGGGTGTTTTTTTAGGTGATAGACAAGTTATAATGGCAGCTGGTGAAATTTGCATTTTTTTTTAAATTGTCATAGATTTAAAAAAATACATATATAATATGCCATTTTTGAAAAACTTCATACTAAAAGCAACTTTAGTCATAAATATTTAATAAATTCTGAGCATGAGGCATATATTTGTCAAAGCTAATTATTATCTAATTTACTGAGACGCCGCCGCTTCATATCGATTACCATTCATGTGAACGTTCACACTAAAGTTTCCAAAATGAAAAGAATCTGAAGTGAACGCCTCTATTGTTTTTCTCCTGTCGTTTTGTTGTGTTGTTGTTTTGGTTTGTTTGGAGATAAAAGTCACAATTAACTGAAACAATGTTGGGTTTTTGTGGAACAGGGACATTGTGTTCTTCTTCTTGAGCTGCAAAAACATGTTATTATGTCTGACTTACTTCCTTCGTCCAAAAATAAAAGAAGTAATTCTATCCCCTTGTGTGAAAGTGAGCTTTTGTTACAAAGGAAAATAAGATGTAAATAATTCATCAGGCTGAGAATTCTCTCTGGGGCCGACACGGAGACACTGATGCTTTTATCGTGGATTACTGTAATGCCCTGCTTTCTGGTCTTCTCAAGAAGAGAATCTCAGGTTTACAACTTTTACAAAATTCAGCAGCACGTGTCCTGATGAAGACCAGGAGGCGGGAGCACATTACACCCATCTTAAAGTCCTTGTATTGGTTACCTGTGTGTTCTAGGATCCATTTTAAGGTTATTTTAATGGTTTTTAAGTGTCTTAATGGTCTTGGGCCTTCTTATCTCTCAGAACTGCTTTTACCATATGAACCTCTGCGGTCTCTGCGCTCCTCTGACAGCCGTCTGCTTGTCATCCCTAAAGTTAGAACACATACTCACGGCGAGGCGTCTTTTTATTATTATGGCCCTCACCTCTGGAACAGGCTGCTGGAGAACCTCAGGGCTGCAGAGAACGTTCATGTGTTTAAAGGCTCAAGACCCACCTTTATAACCTATAACTGAGTATTGTTTATGGTAGTCTGTTTAATTACTTTTAGTCCACCTTTTAACTGATTATAGTCTGTGTTGTATGTTTTATTTAATTAGATTTAATCAGTGTTTTATAATTTATTCTTATCATATTTATTCCATGTTATTTTTATATCTTAACTTATTTTAATCTTCCTTCCAGTGTTTCCTCTGAGGGAGCCCTCTGCCTCAGGAGCGGTGGTCGGCTGTGGCTGTCTGGTTCTCCAGGTGGTTCCTGGGTGGAGGTGGGGTCTCAGCCCTGCCTCCTCTGGCTGCCCTGTGTCAGTGTCTCGGCTGCTGCTGTTGACCTGCTGCCGCCAGGGCAGAGGGCTCCTCTGATGGCGTTACCTTACCTACCTGGTTCATCTGTACTCAGCCCAATGTCCTTTGTGTGTGTGTGTGTGTGTGTGTGTGTGTGTGTGTGTGTGTGTGTGTGCGTGTGCTCTTTGTGGGGAGGGATGGGAATATTTTAACCTGTAAAGCACCTTGAGTTGTAATTCTTTGTATGAAGGGTGCTTTATAAATAAAGTTTTGATTGATTGATTGATTGATTGATTGATTGATTGATTGATTGATTGATTGATTGATTGATTGATTGATTGATTGATTGATTGATTGATTGATTGATTGATTGATTGATTGATTACCATAAACAAAATTTAAAGTATAAATAGAGGGATTATGTAGTTTTTATGGAAAGTTTTGAATGTCTTTTTCTCTGTGGTGAAACCTGCAGTTGCCGTGGTGATGAATAATTGTCAGCATCCTAGTGGATTCCATATCTTTTATGTTCAAATCAATAGACGGTGTCATGTTAACACAGCTGGCAGCCAAACACAGAGTTGTCTTGATCTGAGTGCACTGAGGTTGTTCTTATTTGTGCTTTTCATGTTTCCAGTTGTTTTATGTGCCTGTGTGTAAAACACTGAATATCTGGAAAGCCAGATGTGTGATTTGTCTCCCTGCATTTGCAGTGTAGACATACTTTCGGATGGTTGGATAGACAGACTTTATTCACCGGCGAGCATTTCTTTGTGTTTCCAGGGAACTATGCAGAGCGGTCGTTCTCACGGGATGGGGTGTGTCTGAGCACCTATCCCAGGGCCATCTCCAGCACAGAGGGGGGTTTAGACTGTCTGACCCCTCTTTCTGACCCCTTACTGGTCCTCCACTGGGCCCCATGAACCGCCTCCTCTCCTGGCATCTGCCTGTTCGGACCCTCACGGCAAGATTCTTTCAGGTCTGGGTTTAAAATAAAACACTATACACCAGCTTCTAGACATTATTAGATGAACAAAGAAGTAAAGCTACCCAGATGGTTTACAGTAAATGAAAGTGGGTGTAGTCTTAGACAGGTGTTTTATGGGGCTCGGCACGTAAATCCCTTTAAAATAAAAGCTTCAGGTGTGTCCAAATGATGCCGTCAATGCATTAGTAAAATATTTAACCTTTCTAGCCTGCATGCATGTCACAGTTACCTGCTGATGTGGCTGCAGAGTTTTGCACAGTTACTCATAATCCTTTAATTAACCCTTTAATGTCCAGATGAAATTTGCTTTGCAAGGTAAGCAGGAACCAGTGACCCCAAGAAAACCCAAACCAAACTGCTGATCAAACATCTCAGACGAGCTGATGCAGCAGAAACATTCCTCTCCAGTTATGCTTCTGTGATCATTATTAAAATCGTTCACTGTGGTAACAAAACACAGAAGGAATACAATTAATAATTCATGATCGTACAACTAAACATTAATGGCATCATCAGCTGTTTTATTGAAAACATTCATCCAGCATCAAAACAACAAAAAAAGTTGTGATAGACCAACACAAAGTATAGTGCATACTTATAAAGTAGAGAGAAAATGATACTTGGTGTTCAAGATACTTTACAAATAAAAATCTGTAAAATGTTGCATTCATGTGTATTCACCCCCCTGAGTCAATACTTTAGTACTAGTCTTTATGTCTCTATCTAATGATGGCAGGTTCTGCTCAGTCTTCTTTGTAAAATAGCTCCAGTTCAGTCAGACTGGACAGAGCGTACTGTTACTGTCTGTCAACAGCAGTTAGCAAGTCTTGCCACAGATTGTCAATAGGATTTAGGTCTGGACTTTGACTGGGTCATTCTCACACATACTACTAATACTTTGAACTAAACCACCCCATTGTAGCTGTGGTTGAATGTTTAGAGTCATTGTTCTGCTGGAAGGTGAACCTCCACCTCAGTCTAAAGTCCTTTGGAGCCGCTAACAGGTTTTCTTCCAGGACTGTCCTGTATTTATCATCTTCCAGCTTCCCTGTCCCTGCTGAAGAAAAGCATCCCCACAGCATGATGCTGCCACCATGTTTCACAGTGGGGATGGTGTGTTCAGGTTGATGTGCAGTTTTAGTTTTACCCCACACGTAGTGCTTTGCATGTGGACTAAAAACTTTAATTTTGGCCTCATCTGACCCCTTCTTTCACATATTTCCTCTGTCCCCTACATGGCTGGTGGCTTTCTTCCTGCCATTCAAAGTCAGATGTGTGTTACTAACTCTCCTGTGGACAGGTTCTCCCACCTGAGCTGTGGATCTCTGCAGCTCCTATAGAGTTGGCGTTGGCTTCTTGGCTGCTTCTCTGATTCATGCTCTCCTTGTGCAGCCTATTGGTTTAGGTGGAGGTTAGCAGTTGTGCAATATGCTTCCCATTTTCAGATGAGAGATGAACAGTGCTCCGTGAGACGTTCAAAGCCTGAGATCTGCTTTTATAACCTAAGCCTACTTTAAACTTCTCCAAAACGTTCTCCCTGACCTGTCTGGTGTGTTCCTAGTCTTCGTGATGCTGTTGGTTCTCTAACAAACCTCTGAAGTCTTCACAGAACAGCTGTATTTATACTGAGACTGAACTACACACAGGAGAACTTTGAAGGCAGTTGGTTTTATTTTATAAAATACATTTAAATTTGTGGTTGTGCAGTGTCAATCTGAGGAAACCTGTGACTACTTTCACAAAGTGCTGTACGGTATATCCTCTCTGTCCTGGGAATGCCCTGTATTCCTCCAGGAGGAGTAAGGGCTGTGTTTCTGGGGAGAGGGAGGTCTGGTGAGACTGATCTTGCAATCCTAACGGTGACTGTGCATTTTCTGCTCAAAAACAATATGGCAGACTTTTTACTGCTCCCTAATTCCTGTTTTTCTAGGTGAAAGGATGAACTAGTGCAGGGTTCAACTGACAGAGGAAACATGAGGCCAATACCTATAACAAGGAAACAACCTTTAAAAGCAGTAGAACCAAAACCCAAACCACGGCAAGCAGCTTGATTTGCATCTATCATCATCTCCTCCCTAACTGTTTAATATCTGGCTCCTAACCCAGGTCTATAACACAAAAGATAATCACTGTGAGAAACTGGAGCAGAGGAAGAAGATAATGAAACACAATGGCTACCTGTACAAACAGGTAACTGTGGGGCGGATCGTTTCACCTTCTCAGATCCAACAGGAGTACATTTGTCAGGCGATAGAGGGGGAAACTGTGTCAGCGGGTACAGAACCATTTAATCTATCACTGCAGCGCTCTGCTTGATCTAATCTGTTGCAGCAAACAGCTTTGGCTAGCAGGCATTATCGGCAACGGTAAGGAGATTACAGGCTGCCATGTGAGCTCGCACACCGAGTGGGTCAGGAAGTTGAAGTCTGGGAGAGAAATACCGGTGAACCTGGAGATCGAGTGTGCTGGGATTAAAAGATTATTATTATCATAGGATAACAGGGAAATCCAAGAGAAAACAAGCATAAAGCTGACTGAGAGCTCCGCTGATTATTTGGAAAATTATTTCTAAAGTTCTTACAGGCTGTGTTTTCATTCACTTAGGGTCCTTAAATAATACAAACGCCTGAAATTATACTGAGCTGATTAAGCAGTTCTCATCGTGCATCTTTGAATTCAATATTGAAGGCCTAAGAAAGCAGTGGCTTTCATGAGAGCAAGTATTTGTGGATGAACTGAGGGATTAGAGAGGGAAGGAGAAAGGATGAGAAAATATTTCAGATATTAAAAGACCAGAGGGGCAGGAGAGGGTGGGTTTAAAAAGGTAAAACCTGAGATTTCCTGACCCCAGTACCATTCACATCACAAGAACAGGGTCAGGCAAAGTTGTCAGGGGAACTGGATTGTTATTGCAACAGAGGCCACTATCCTTCCAACAGGTTTTACCAGGAGATGCTAATGATATCACCTTTATTAAGGCAGCAGTGGCATTTTAACTCAACCACCACCAGAATTCATTTAATCTAAACTCACAATTTAAAGAATTATGTCTAAATATGAGAGTAAATTAACACCTTTAAATACCAACTTGCCTTAAAGAGCTTTAATGTTTAAATGAGTGAAGAATCAAAATGTATCCCAAAATAACAAGAGTAACATTTTATGGAAGGACAGCAAACAAGGAGGTCGCGCCACCATATTTGTTTCAAATCATGTGACCCCTGCTCAGTTTGACTTTCCATTAAATGCATGACTATCGGAATATAGCTTGACTAAATTAAATGATACAGAATTCTCAGACCCACTTGCTCAAATTATGCATTAACAGTTAGTATTTTAAGAGTAAATCAAGAAATATTTCCAAAAAGACATCAAAATCTAAAAGTCAATCAACGTGGTAATTTCATAAAAAGGCATACTATGTAGTTTTTAATGTTTTCAGCACCCCCTAGTGTCTGTTTTAAATCACTGCTGTTAGCTTTGTCTTTGCTCAGAAACACCTGAATCTAACTGTTAAAATGTCTCCTCAGCCTTCACTGCTTTCTACTGGAGCGGTTCATCACTCATTCAGAGAAATCAGCTGTGTTCAAGCAGGGAGAGATGGATAAAAGCAGGAATCATGAGCTAAAACCACTTTGGAGCTAGCATAACAGCTAGCCACATTGGGTTAGCCTAACCCTCATGAGATACGTGACTTTGTGAGACTTCAGGGCACCGGAACAGAGACTCAGAAGTTGCAAAGCCTGCAAATTGTATCCTGGACACAAGCAGCAGATGGGGCTGAGTGGCTTTTCATTAACCCTGTAAAGGGTCATATTAGCACATACTGGCTCAAGAAAATAATTTAATAATTTAATTTGTCATATTTTGCATTTATCTTTACAAAAAGCAAAATTTGTGAGAGAATCCAAATTTGCAGGCAAGCAGACAAAAACAAAATCCAAAGTTTGAGCAGAAAACCTGAGAAAAAACTGGGTAGATAAAACTAAAAACAAACACCAGGAACAGGGCTGGACAGGTGTGACAAGGACCTGAATATAGAACAGAAAAACTGAGGACTATAAATAGAGACTTCTTACATTTGATGTCACCAAACTTCTAGTTCACTCTGTTGGAAGAAGAACAATCTGTTACTGGATATGATTATGGTTCAATTATTGACTCTCAGTGCAGAGTTTCTGTGTTGTTGGAAGCTGAAATACAAGAAGCTAAGAAGAGTTTTTACAGTTTTTGGAAAAAAAAAACAAAGACATGAAGAAAAAAATGGCAAAATGATCCCAAGATGAAGATGAAGTTGTCAAGAATATCTCAGGAGGATTCAACATTATGTCCACGTGCACTCTGACCACATCAGGTTAGTCTCTAACATTCCATAAGAGATAGTTTATTGTCAATTTCTTCACATGTGCTAGACAAAAAGAGAAGTTGGAATTATGTTTCTCACTGTCCCATGTGCAGACAAGATACAAGAAGACATGACAAGACGAGAACACATCCTAACAACTAAGTCAGAGTAGATAAAGTGGCTTAGAGAAAACATACTATATCTAATACAAAAATAATAAGGATATAAATATAACAACACATGGTAAAAATGTTTTTTCAAGTAATTATAATTTTTGTGCAGAGACAATACACTTATAATAATAATAATAATAATAATAATAATAATAGCAGCAGTAGCATTGAAAGTTGTGTAGAATTGAACTGGTCATTTGCTTCCAGATATTTAAATATTTTCATCCCATTGGTCATGTTGAGAAGGCTGAATCTGAGGCAAAGACCAAGTAGCTGTTGTTAAGTAAAGAGTCAAAATCTAAATGTAACTTGGCATCTGATAGATCTAGTCCATCAATACGTAAAACACTCTTAATTTGATAACTATATTCCATAGTCCCTTGTTTCTAAATTCCTCCATGTGTTTGCCATCTCTATGCTAATATTTGTCCTCCATTGTGTTAAGGTTCAGTTTTCCAGTGATGTTATGAAGCAGCTCGTACTGGGAGGAGGGCTGATTAGTGGGTGAGAAACAGGTGAGCTGATGAGCAGACGGGACACAGGTGTGAGAAACAGAGAAACAAGAGCTGAATGGGAAAAGGTTCAAGAAACCAAAGGAAAACCAAAATCTACGACCGCAAACTACAAGACTGCAAAAAACTAAAGTAGATAAGAAACACGTTTAAAGCAGGATCAAACTGGTCAACAAAGACTCATAAAAACATGTTTATATTCTCAGTGAAACTCTTTGACTAAATGTTTTAAAGAGGCCGATTCAGTTTGGGAACAAGTTATTTAAAGTGATGCCGAGCATCCGATTACAACCTCTGACAGAAAAAGAAAAGTTCTAAATGATGACAAGCCGGTTTTAATACGTTGTTGTTTAATGTGCTAAAGATGTGTTTTAAAAGTCAAACATACATGACACAAGTGCGTGATCTTGATACTTTGCACTGGTTGTATATGTGAAAGTCTCCCTTTAAGTTCAAAGAGTTTAGCTATGTCTCAACATGTGTACAATATCTGAGTCATCAGCTTTGCTTTCCACAAGAGCTAATTAAAGCTAAACTGCAGAATACAGATTCCTGTGGGTTTGCAGCCAGTTACAAGGCTGGTTTTAATAACATGCAGATGCATGAGCACACTGCTCACGAAGAGCCCGGAGAACAAATATTTAGTATGATGACTCAGTCATTTAGGTCTTCAGTTTGCATAACCACAGAGGGCACCATGAGAAAATACTATACAGTCACATGGGTTCTTTTGGGCAACTGACATTTTAGACTTAAAAGAAGACAGCAAATGTCCATCAGGAACATTTTGATTGTACTTTTTGTCCCTTCAGTTCTTTGTGCTCTATGTTCAGACCTACACAAAGAAATCTGGTGTACGAGAACTGGGTGGGAAGCAGAAAATAAGACGGGGGGGGGGGGGGGGGGGGGGG
>SSNR01000070.1:15531-63971 GCA_006937965.1 Callopanchax toddi | reverse complement strand
GGGGGGGGGGGGGGGGGGGGGGGGGGGGGGGGGGGGGTGAAAAGAGGAGATTCTGAGTTCCTTCGTTCCGTACAATATCGTATGACTTCCAAAACAGGACTGTGTGTGAAGGGGCTGGGGAAGTGGAGGGGAGGCACAGCAAGAAGGGCGTGTTGATCTCAGCAAATCAGAGACCTATACCCGCTCAGGCTGGTTTGTACTGCCTTGGCTTGAATGTTCCCTGCAAATGTCCTGTGGGAAGATATTGTGTTCTGGCAGGGCTGCCTTCCCTCAGATCTCACTTACATTCATTTGGCTGCTCAAGTCTCTGTCAGCTTCAAAAATGGTATCATAAATCTGCTGTTGTAGAAGTCAGACATTAATCTGTTCTGTGATTTATGTGAGATTAAAAAACAAAAATCTAAGAAATATGTAAGTAGGTGCCATTTCTGTGACTGTACCTGGCTGATTATGCTGAGCTAATTCTGTGACAGTTCAGTCACATTACATAACCATAGGTGCACCAGGGTGTGGCAGGACTACTTCTGCAAACTGACATGTATTTGAGTGATGTGGTTTATAAAACAAGCTCAGGCTTGGGTGTAATAAATTCATTTTTACAGCACAAAAATTTAGAAGCAACTATTAAAAAGTTTGAAGGGTGAAAACGTAGCCCCTATACCCAAAATTACCACAAAGACTAACAGGGATTTGGCACTTAGTTTTATTAAAGGCTATAATGAAATGTCAACAAACTATTAGTATAGAGAACCAACATCAAGAGAAATGTTAAAGCTGAAGTCAGTGGCTCATTAGGTCACCGTGGTAACCACGCACCTGTGAGACACTGACGCTGACAGTAGAAACTACAAGTTGTGTTCAGAAGAACCATGATTGATTAGGCTAGTCACATAGTAAAATGATTGTGTGTCTGTTATATGTAGAAGATTTGAGAAGTTAAAAATACCGTTCACTTACAGTATTGAAGAGAAAATTTATATTTCTGATATAATAGAACTCTATGTGCGATTGAGGGGGCACATTCTGCCATCTGGAGAGATTTATAAGAAAACTGTAAGAGCTTTAGAACTGCAAACAAGACTGGGTTTCCTCACTTGCTCATCAAAATCCCATTGACATATATGGAAAAAACTGTCTGTTTGTTGCCGATTTTGTTCAATGTACTGTTACAAAAAGTCAGAGAACACTATTTCCAATCAAGTTGCATTCTTTGTTGTATTTTATGAGTTTGGATGTTACCAAAGCTGTGACAGGTGGTAAAAGGGATGCAATAAAAATACTAACATTGTGAAAGGTCAACAATTTGATTTGTGTGGCAAATATTTCCTTACATTTTCATGTTTCTGTGACGTAAATCAAAGTACACGTTCAAAAACATTCTCAAGACAAATGCTGACTCAAAATAGATGCAGAGTCGTCACGAGATGATTTTGGGAGCAGCTGGAGATCAGATGATGAAAATGAGGGTAGACTGCAAACAAAAGACATAACTAAGAGACTTTGTGACTAAAAATTCACAAGAAAATGTGCACAACTTTGTTTGCAATTACATCATATGCTCCATGTGACTCACCCAGGCTAACCTATATAAAACTCATAAAAGTGTCATACTAAATATAATAAGAAAAATATGAATTAAAAGTGATAATGTAGATATTGTGATTTTGAACTTTGAATCTGAACTGAATCCAACTCACTGGAATTCTGTGCAGCAAAGCGGTGCAGCACAAAGGAAAATAACACCCAGAATACTGCATTGATTGACCTTGGCCTCATTCATTCAGATCCACCATGACACAAACCTACTCGTATGTACAAATTCACACAATGCAGGAATACATGCATGTGGACAATTGTGTATTGTTCCTGTTTGACAAAGAGGAAAGGTCTCAGTCCTCCTGTGGGAGGGTTTTGACCGTTGAAACACGCAGCTTTGACCTCTAGCAGGTAACCGACTCCGGGTATTGCAGAGAGAACGTGCAGAGAGATCCGGTTACTGAACTCTCAGGAGAAGCTGAGGAGGAGACATGACTTTCATTTACTGTGCTACTTCTGATCATTTAAACTGAGGGTGGATGAACAGAAAACAAAGTAAAAATTAACACAAATAACACATGTTTTTGACAGCACTGATTAGCTGACTAAATCCTCTAAAGTTTAATACATTACACATGCATTCCAAAGTACAAGAATTAAAACCTAAGGAAACTAAGAGAAGAGGCAGCACAGAGTTAAACATTTAAAGCTAAAACATGTGAGAAACTAGAAAGCTTTCCAGCACATTGTGTAACCTAAAATTCTCCTAAATGAAACCCTTGTGTGTGTGTTAACCATGGTGTGTGTGTGTTAATAATTAACTCAAACTGTAGGTTTATGTGGAAGAGCAGCTCAAGATTAAAAAGATGCTCAACTGTAGAAAACAGGTTTTAACTGTCGTAATGAAATTCTTGACAAAAGGACCTTCGAACTGTGTTAAACATTTGTGCCAATAGCTAAGGTGTTGTGACACAGTCTGGTTACAGTTTATGCACGTTGTTGTTTGTGATAATGCTGAGTTGTACATTAAAGGCTACTATGCTTGTCTTGTTGAGCTTAAGATTTCTACAATACTTGTACAACAAAAAGTCTGCTGGAAGCCCCACGCCCTGCAGAATGAGGAGAATAATGTGTGTGTGACAGTGTTGGTTTTTGTTGTTTTTAATCCTTTAAAGCCACAGTCCAGAGAAATTCAGCAAGAGAGAACTTTTTTAATCCAACGTACCACGGCCCCTCCCAAAACCTCCCTTCTCCCCCTTCCCACTCCCTCTAACCCCAACCTCTACAATTGTGCACATGCGTCACTCCGGTTTCTAATGCGTTTAGTCGCTGGACGCTTTGTTTTTCTTTCTGGTGTTGATGTAGCCATGGAATGGATAACTTTTTTAGCAGGCCACTCAAATTTTATTGGCTTAAAAAATGTGTGAATTCATAGGGGTCTTTGGGAGGAAGGAGGGACTATAGAAGAATAACAAATGTTGTGAAGCCATACCCATATATCAAAGTTTAAAACCCAACTATCATTTGAAACATTTATAAAACTTTGATACATAAAAAATGCTCTTTTGACTGCATCTTTAACAAAGTAATTTCGGTCAATAAGTTGGAAATTAGAATCACTTGCTGCCCATCCAAACATCAATTCAAAAGTACCATAGGCCGTTTTGGCATAAAAAAAAAGTAACAATGAACATCAAAACAGACGAAACTACAAAAACCAAATTATTCAATCAACACTTTAAGTATTGGTCTAACATTCGGCCATAATGACAACAAAGACATATCGCTGTTTAATGATAAAATCACTAATCAGGACTTAAAGCTTACTAGCTTAGCATTAGCTCATTAGTGGTTTCAATAGGGATAACATAGCGCTGCATTTTCAGTAAAACAAAAGAAACAAATAAAGCAAACGACTCACCGTGGAGTTGATTAAATAAGAACACAATAAGGAATTGATCAGCAGGGTTGTCACAAGCTGTCAAGAGGTATTTTTTAAGTATCCATTTGATGAGCACGCAGCGAAACAATACAGAATGATTGACCCAAAGCTAATGGAAGAGTTAAACCCCACCACAATAAAAGGGTGCTTGGAAGTGGACGCTGAATTCCTGTGATTGACAGCAAAGAGTTCAGTCAAATACCGCTCCACAAATCCACACACTAACTTTTTGATCTCGTCTCGCCGATGAATATTCACAAATGTCTTATTTCAGTCATCACAGAGTTGTGTTTAGTCAGTGTCTCGTTAACATCTTGAAAAAAAAGGTGTGTTAACCCTTTAATTTGTTAGTCGACAAAAACAACACTGGTGTGTGTGTGTGCTTGTGTTTGTTAGAAAATATCTAATGGACCACTGGGTGGATAATAAAATGTTTAATCACAAAACTGGAATTGAACATTAACATGCCCCAAAATACCAACAGCTCAGCCAGTTTTACAAATATATATAAAATGTATAGGTATCTGGGTGATCCCTAACACATAGTGTAGTCTGAGCACTGGCCTATCTTATAAGACCTTTGTTTTAAAGTTTGCCATCAGAGCCGACCCAAGCAACAGATCTCTAGAACCACTGGATGGATTTCTCAGAAGTAACCACTTGTTTTATCATTGGGTATACATCTACAATTGATTAGCTTTTGGAATCAACCAAATTCAAGATGGCCACCAGAGCTAATCACCATTATCAAACACAAAAATGTCTGTAAGTCAGTCAGTTTTACAGATATTGATCTAAATATCTGTCTTGTGATATTTAAAAGTCATCCCCAACACACAATGTGTACGCTTTTTTTTTTTTGTTTGTTTTTTGCTTAAAACTTTGAGATTATTTTTTCGCAAAACTGCAAAAATATCACAGAAACCACTGGATGGATAGCGAAAGTTACAAAAATAATCATTGTACAATAGTCTACAGCTGCTTAACTTCTGCAGTCAACCTAATTGAAGTTTGCCACTGTGCATCACTAGTAAAGACAATGGCTTTAGCTCAGTCAGTTTTACAGATATTGAGCAACACTTTCATATGGCAGCAGCTGAGCATCATTCACAAGTTACACTCATTCAGTGAGAACAGATTGTGCATCATGTTTTCCCCAGATTGGACTAAAATGACTTAAAAAGTGATAATATGCAGTTTTGCTTGTTTTGGGCTCCCTCTGGTGTCCGTTTTAAATTACTGCATTAAACAAGTTACCAGATCGTTTCAGCTTCTAAACGCCAATATCTACCTGTTGAAATGTCTCCTCAGCCTTCGTAGCTTTCTAAAGGAGCGGTTATTTACTCTTTCAAAGAAATCAGCTGTGTTCAAGCAGGGAGAGATTGAAAAAAAGCAGGAATCATGAGATAAAAACACTCCAGCGCTAGCATAACAGCTAGCCACTTTGGGTTAGCCTAACCCTCGTGAGACACGTGACTTCCTGGGTACGGCGACGGAGATCTTGCAATCGTGGTTTTCCGGCTGTAATCACCAGATGGGGCTAAGTGACTTTTCATTAACTTTGTAAAGGATCATATTAGCATAGACTGGCTCAAGGAAAAGATTTTAAAATATGAAAAAGTTGCATATTATCACTTTAATCTCATCATGAGATGCTCCTAAAACGATCATGAAGGGCAACGGGTGATATGCATTAAAGACAACTAGGCCATTAATTCACACAAGGAACTGACACCAAATTGACTGTATATTAAATGTTCTCAGCAACAAAAAGACAAAGTAAATGAGTCAGCAACAAGACTAATGTGTGATCCTGATACGGTGCAGGCTGTTCGTAAGAGAAAACAAAAGCAGCTCAGACTGTCCAAACCTGCTAATGAAGTGTGACAGGTTGAGAAGATGTTTAAACAGCCTGCTTGCTAAGAATGACAAAACTCTGTTTTATAATAATAATTTTAAAAATCTCATCAAAAATACTGATATGAATTTTTTGCTTCTCAACTGAACATAGTGTTCCCAATCCATCAAAGAGACCCTCAAACCTGCACGCTCACACCTAAAGTCCATTTAAAATCTCCAGTTAATCTAATGTGTTTGTTATTTTGAACTGCTGGCAAAAGCATGAGAACGGTTTGAGAAAATGTTCAAACTCCACACAGAAAGGAACACGTAAAATAAGATCTGAGCCAGAAATCTTGCTGTGAAGCTGAAGAGCTAACCACCACACCACCGTCATACAGATTAACTATTTATACATTTATTTTTCCATGATTTTTTACTTACTTGGGTGATAAAGCGGATCAGTGACCATGACACATACCACGGGGTGGAAAATGATCTAGTTTAGTTGTGCATGTTTCCATTGTGACAGTTAATGCTCAGCAGCTTGCTACAAATAAAAAACTACTGAAAATAGAGGAAGTTAATTCATCAAAACCAAGCAGTTAAAGCAGAGGATGGAGGCAGATAGGGAATGTGAGTCTGGTAATACAGTATACATCTGTAAATAACTAGGGAGCTATAGGAATGCTCCAAGAGGTCAGACAGGACTTACAGGCCATTCCATCACCTCCTGTTGGCAGGAGTAATGGTAACCCACACATTGTGGGAAAAAGATAAAGACATAAAGGTGTAACCTCAGGTTAGTAAAAGGATATCTTTACTTCTGGTACAATCATTAAACATTTACCAGGTATATTTCCTTAGTGAAAAATATCATCACAACTGCTTCTCACTTCTTCACTGACAACATTTATATATAGGCAACATCGACAGATTATCTATGGCTTGTTTTGTCAACTCAAACTTAGCCCTGTGTACTTTAACAAACTTTATTCACTGTTTGAAAGAAATATGAGAAAGAAGCCACCTGTTCTTGGATGATGGAAGACTGATCATAATAATTTTGGTGCTTGAACCTAAATCAAATGTACAAAAATATTAACAAAGGGTCACATGGGAACTGTGAGCTTCAGTGAGCTGATAGAAAAACCTTTAAAACTCCTCAACAAAAGATCCTCACTCTTCAAAAACTTTAAAAAATTATACATAAATGATGCAGCAAACTAAATTTTCTCATTCAGAGCTTAGGATGACTCAGCATAATTTCTAACATGACTCGGAGCTCTGAAACATTCTTCACTGCTGAGCACATAAACAGCAGCTCTCACTTATATAAACACGAGAAACTTTAGAGTCATAAAGCAAGACTGTTTAATGTTTTACTGTGATGATTCTCATGTTAATCAAATATAATGTTCCTTCTGTTTCAAATATTGTTGATTGAATCATGACAATTATTGTTTTTAGATCTCAATGTTCCTGTTTTTTTTGTCATGTATTGTCTGATGTTTTTCTTTATCAAGTCCATTTAATTAACCTCTAGTATTTTAGTTGCCTATAGAGAAAAATTGGGGGAAAATATGTCATTATTTTCTAGGACTTTTCTTTCTTTCTAGAAATTCTTCTTCTTCTTCCTCACCATTCATCATGACTCAGCATTCTCTTTTCTCCAGGTTTTTGCAATTTCATCTTGAATATCCAGCATGACTTCATTAAAAAATCTCTTACTTAATATCCATTGTAGAATTAGAAAGAGAAAAAAGAAAACCTCAAGGAAAGAATTTACTTCCCATTCAGGTGTGGTTTTAAAGTTTCTAGCCTTCACTTAGCCCTGAGATTTTTCTAGTCTTTATTTCAGTACTTGCATGATAAATCTTTTTTTTTTTTTTGTTTCCCTGCTTGTTTCCTTTTGTTTCATCAAACACTAACCTTAGCGGTTAAGTTACTGTTCTGTAGATCAAGAGCCAGACCGGTTCATTAAAAATGATTTATTGTGAGTTTACTGCCCCCGATAAAGAAAAAAGGATGATTACAACAAACCAGTGCTGGCAGGTGGTCATAAACCTGATGGCTCAAGGACATATTTAAAATTTTAACTTTTATAATGTTAGACAGAGAAAATCATAAAGGCATCAGGGAAATTAGAATAAACTCTAAAATATGTCAAAAATCCCTCTCCACAGCGTGTGCTCCGACTGTGTGAAGTGTGTGTTTTTATAGATGGGGCCTACTCTAGAAAAACTCTCTTAGCTGACATGTTCCTGTGGCTTTAGCCATTGAAGTTGTCCTTTCTCACAGAGTTCTGCGCTGTTTCACGTTGATTCCTTCCAATCATTCACACAGGCAGCGGGAACAAAGGAAGGGCTTGATATAACAAACCGGGCTCTGAGAGGACAGCTCCCTACCAGCCTGAGTTCTGGTCCTATGGGCGTTCTTTAGTGTTAAAGGTGCTTTTCCCACCAGTTTCTGCTAGTGGGACACTTGTTTATAAAAAAGGATCTAGATTGCTGTTTGACTGTAAGCTAACCCCAGCAGGATCTGGACCCCATGAAGAAATTTTACGATATCAGACTGTAAGCCTCTGTGTCCCAGACAATGAGAGTCTGTCTCTTCTTACAGTTTAGCAAATGCCTCGCCAAAGATAGCAAGGTGGTAGCCAGAAAGCAACATTCTGTTGGAAATCTAAAACCCTTATTCCACTGTTTTCATCTAAAACTGCCATTCTTGCTAATCACTTTCATTCAGATTTTTTACATGTTCTGAAAGGAAGAGAAGTATGGAGTTCTGCAAAGCAATGATTGGGTAAGAAAGAGAACAGCTGGAAATGACATGCTATCCTCTTGACCTTAAACCCATTATCGCTGAGTTTGGCATTTCATATGCGTTGCCCTTTGATGTCCTAAGTATAACAAAAAAAGATAGTTTTTGTTGATTTGGCACTTAGGAGGAGAGCAAATAAGCACAGAAAGGAGGGAGGTCACATCAAAGTCCATTGGCAGTTCACACAGCTGTAGCAGCAAAGCCTCTACCTCTGCTTCCCTGATAATGTGCCCCAGTTGCATTGCCACGCTAATGAAAAGGGAGTCATCTGGGAGGAGATTAGTGCTCACAGATAGTCCATCTGCATCATTTTAAATGCAGTTTACTCCCTGCAAGGCTAGCAATTGAGTGTATTTTCTGGATAACAGCTAATTTGGTCAAACTGATCATTTATTTCACCTCAGTTAAGACTTTAAATTTGTTTCATGCATTTTTGTTGTTGTTTCTTCAGCTTGAAACAGCTGCATGATTTGAATTTTCGTCCTCAAGGGAGTTGTCTTTCAGGCACATTTGTCTGCATGATGCAATACATATCCGTTGTTTCAAATTGTGTGTGTATAATACTTAAATCAACACCCCCCACTATGGGATCAATAAAGTAATTCTATTCTATTCTATAAAGATACTGCTAACATTCTTCTTGTTACAGTGGGTGATAACATCTTTTTAATCTACATTTTTTACAATAAAACCAATTATTAAAAAAAATCATAAAGTTTACAAAATAGTATGATTTTAAAACTTTCTACTTATTTCCTTTTGAGCTAAGACATAAATATTTTAAGGCAAGCTTTTACAATGATTTTCTGTTTTTTGGCAGTCTCTAGCAGCCTGCCACACAATTTAACCTATTTGGTAAAATAGGTCCAGAAAGTTTGTCTAAAATAAAATTGAGTTTTAGCACCAATAAGGTAAGTATCTATGAGTTGTTAGCTGAAAACTTGACAGATGGTCAAAGATCAACCAAGTATGCTTTAAGGATGCTTTTCAAGTACGGTGTGTACTGAATGAGTTTTTATTTATTTTTAGAGACATGACTTTTATATAGTGATCATCTAGATTTACTTTTAGTCTTAAAACTTCTTCTTTTTGTCCTTCAAATCATCATATTTCTGAAATTTGTGAATGTTATTTCATCATACTTGACTAGCAGGCTGCTGTGACAACACACATTTGTAACAAACAAACGTTATTAATAACTTCAATTAAACACCAACTATAAAGAGACTAGTCATACTTTCAAAAAAGATTTTAATGACTGTATTAAAACATTTGATTAGCAGCACACGTGCTTCCTTCTTGTCTGTGATCAGGAAAAGACCGGCTGGTTGTGTTTTTTTTTCTATCCGTGACGCTACTCGGACGTCATCATAGAGGGCGGGGCTTGATTAAATTACCGGTAAATAGAAAGATCGACCGCACGAGCTACAGGCGCACATCCTGACCTAGCTTGAAGGCGGAAGACTTGCCGGTTTTACCTCGTAAAATACTAGAAACACGCTCCACTAACTTAGACTAACTTTTTGTTTTAGTAAGATAAGTTTTAGAGAAACTTTAAACGCGCGTAATGGCTGAGAAAGTAGATATTGAGGATATGAAGGCAGCCAACGGCGAGCCCCTGGCTAATGGGCTGGGGAGCCACAAGAAGAGTCAGGAGTCGTGGACCGAGCGGTTGTCGAGAATCGTCCGGGCCAACTTGCTGGTGATTCTCACCGTGGCCGGGGTCATCGTCGGTGTATTTATTGGACTCGGTGTGCGCAGCGTGGCGCTTACGAAGACCCAGGAGATTTACATCGGATTCCCGGGGGAGATCCTCATTCGGCTCCTGAAGATGATCATCATCCCCCTGGTTGTGTGCAGTTTGGTGTCTGGAGCCGCGAGCATCGACCCCAAAGCTTTGGGGAAACTCGGCGGCTGGGCCATGCTCTTCTTCTTGGTCACCACGCTGATCGCATCATCGATCGGGGTCGTGATGGCGTTTATAATCAAGCCAGGCGCCGTCGACAAACCCCCGAAGTTGGATGACCTGACCGACGATGTGCCAGCTCATAAAGAAGTTATAGACTCATTCTTGGACTTGATAAGGTGAGTGAAACTTTGTCTTGTGAATAAATCGTGTGTACACACCACATCTTTATCAGTTTTAAAACTCATGAGGGGGAATGTAAGTGCCTTACTACCGCCACATGTGGCGCCTTTTACCTTTTATGTAAGGACAAGTTGCTGTTGCATCAGCTGAACGTGAGGGTTCATACGTCTGAGCAGAAAGCCGGTTCGTCTAGACTCTACTATGACTCAGGACCGTTTTACTTCTCAGAGCAAACACAGAAAACCCACACTTTTCTGAAGTTATGATCTAATATTTAGAGTTTGTCAAATGAATAAAACATTTCTGTTACAACTTCCTGTGTGGGACAACCCCGTTTCTTTTACCGGAAACGAGACAACTTTAAGGTGAAAATGATGTCAGAGGATTTCCGTTGCATAAAACACGACCATCAGACCAAACTAGGCTGTAGTGTCGTTTTATTTTTAGACTCACATGGAGATGGTGTCTGCAGAGGGCTGGCTGATTCTTGTTCAAACGCACTGAACCTGTTTTCTCCCACTGTTTTAAAAATGTGTCACATTCATGAGACATTCACGAGACATTTGCCATCTAATAAAAGGACATGGAGCTCTAGAACAATTGAGTCAGACTGGTGAAGTCTCAAAATGATCCATTAACCCATTAGGGCGTTAGAACTGTATGACATCTAATTTTATTGGAAATGACTGACTTCACTAAAATTATGGTAGTTTTGACACGTATTACACCATAAACCATCAAAAAAGGTGTATAGCTATATAAAGGCACATTGGAATTCTTGCTGTCGTATGTGAAATACGACAACAAAAACCAGAAATTGTTGTATGACACACACAACAAAGGAGTAAACAATTTACCAGGCAGGGCGTCATTCTTTGATAGTGCATTGAGTGGAAAGACATGTCAATCAAAAGGCGTGGTAAAAATGTGATTAACTCGAACTGTTTCATGAGGCCTGGGGGCTGTTCAGATCAGCATTGTTACTGATGTTTCTCAAAGCATGTTGCAGAACCAGATCTGCAGGCTGCAGAGCATTTTCCTGATTCTAAGAACTTTGTTCTGTGTGTTTATATTCATGAGAAAATGCAACTATGCTGTCCTAAGGAAACAACATGTTAATTAAAAAAAAAAAAACACGCACACAAACTGACCTAAAATATAGATGTAAGAGGGTTTAGGATGTCCTCATCTTTATGAATCCAAACTTTTGTCTGACCTTTTTAAAGTTCCTTTCTGGAATTAGGTCAGATAACCTGCTTGAGTTTGTTTACTTGATGTCAATTGATTCAAGGAAGGAGAAGAGTAGTAGTTTTATCTTGTTAGACACATGCCACACACGCATGTCCTCACCACACAGCAGGCTTCTCATCAGCTCTCACTTTAATGTTTTGGTGAGCCCGGAGGGGAACACGCTGGGTAAAACTGAGCGGTTCATCAAAGCGTAAAAATGTATTGTTCGCAGACAGAGGCTCAATTTTAATGTTGATCTTTCATTGTTCAGGGGTCAGATTTTTATAATCGTGATCACGTCAGGTCAGATCACTCTGTTTGCAGCCACTCCAACACAACACATCCTTATTGACTTTTCTTATCTCCTGTGTGTTCTTTTCTCACATAAAACAGATGTCAACATTCCCAGCTGGTGTCTAGCTGCGATGTGTCACCTGTTGATTTGTTGACTCAATTTGTCCTGCAACATTTCTGCCGTTACTCCCAAAAATGTGTTAAGAAAAAAATGACACACCTTCAAAATGGCATGTGACTGTGCTGTGTGTGGTATCTGTTGGCATGACAATAACACTATTGTGTTTCATCTAATCATTTACATAGCCAAATTGCATGTAAAAAGTTTTTATATGGTCTTGGTCTCATACAGCAGCAAAATGGATTCCATTGGACACTTCTTGGTATTTAGGACTTTATTAGAGCTGAGTTTCACACCAGTGCCAAAAAATAATGTAACCACAGCAACAAGGAAGTTGACGTATTCGGGCGTGAGTTCTGTTTTAGACCTCTGTTTGGAAACCCACAACGTAAAACGATTTTCTTTTCCAAATGTGTTGCATCATTTCAAAAATTGTAAGCAGTGTTTGAAACAACTGCCTATTAAAAATGACTTTAATTCAGCCTCTAAAGAAACAGATGAATAAATAAAAACCTGTTGAGAGCTTAAGTCTTTGTTGAAAATAATTGTTTTTTGTGACCAATTTATAAGGTAAAATCCTGCAAGCATGAGATTTAGCTAGATTTTTTGCATAGTTTCGTAGATAAAATATGTTGTTAACTTATGTTGGATAAATTTGAGAGATATATATATAACAACTGGACCTTTACTATAGCAGCGTTTTTAAACACGTGTATGCAGTGAGGCTATTGTCAGGCTAAAAGATTTGTGCTTCTTAATTTTGCAAATTGACATTACGATGAATTGAAACGATTTGAACAGATGCATTAATCCAAATGTTCTAACATTATCCAGAAAACTCGACAGACGTTTTCTCCTGCTTTTGACAAACAGAAATCAACCTGCAGTTCAGCCGGTTGCTTGCTGCCTTGTCACCTGATGTTTGAGCCTGATGTTTCCAATGAACAGTATTGATTAACTGTAAAGAGCTTTTTAAGTTAATGCCTTATTGCTCTAAATCTTTACAGGCAGCCAAGCACAGAACTCTGCAAAGCATTATACGTTCCTGGAAGGTTTAATATGCAGTCAGATTTAATATATGCAGCAGCTTTTGTTAGTGGAGCATTATTAACCCCAGTCACAAGAGCAAGAAGGGGATTAGTAGTTCAGTTTGTTTCTTTCAGCTATTTCCTCATGATTAACCATGTGATTCATACTGTTTTAACCTAATGGAGAAAATGACCAGAGACTTTCCAAAACACATCAGTTAGATTTTATATGCGCGTTAGCAAACATGAAGTTACATTACAAGTTTTCATATATTAGGATTAAAAAGAAAACCAAACGAGCCTCTTTTAATGCCAAATTGTGCCCAATATGATTACAGTTTTATCACAAACTGTTCTAATCTAGTACAATCTTTCTGCCAACAGAAACATCTTCCCCTCCAACCTGGTGTCTGCTGCCTTTCAGTCTGTGAGTATTGGGTTATATTTACATGTTTTTTTAATGGTATAAATTTTATTAAAGTGACAGTTGTGATTATTGTGAATTTTTTAGTGGTTTTAATTGATAAACTCTCTCTTTCAAACCAGTATGCAACCTCCTACAAACTGGTAAAAAGGAATGGCACAGATGGCGTCCTAAACATCACAGTGGAGAAGGTGAGAAACGGAAAATCATTCCCTCATAAATATACAACAGATTGTGCCTCTTTTCTGATGATTTGTGTGTTTGGCTGTTAGGTGCCCTTTGGAACGGACCAGGACGGCATGAATATTCTCGGTCTGGTGGTGTTTGCTATTGTGTTTGGCGTTGCTTTGAGGAAGCTGGGTGAAGAGGGAGAGATCCTGATCAAGTTCTTCAACTCCTTCAACGAGGCCACCATGGTGCTGGTCTCCTGGATCATGTGGTAAGGAAGACTGTATGATAACTTTACCTTGAAGTGTAAAACTCTGCAACTTTGGACAAAACAGTTGACAACACCATGCAGTTTCACTTGTTTTTCATGTCATGCTTCTGACATCTTCAGAGAGATATAAGTTTGATGTTTTTAGAAAACTCTTAGAAGGTGTTTCATAAAGACAAGCCTTTGGTCTGAATGTGTGAAGCCTGTCTGATCAGCGAGACCACTTTTCTGCTGTGTTCCCGTAATCTGATCTACAGCAATGTCCTGTTTTCTCCCGTTTGTCTGCAGGTACGCCCCCCTTGGTATCATGTTCCTTGTTGCCGGTAAGATTGTGGAGATGGAGGACGTTGGCATGCTGTTTGCAAGTCTGGGAAAATATATAGCCTGCTGCATCATTGGCCATGCCATCCACGGCTTCCTGGTGCTGCCGGGTATCTATTTTATCTTCACGAGGAAGAACCCGTACACCTTCCTCTGGGGGATTTTCACAGCTTTGGCGACTGCTTTTGGAACAAGTTCCAGGTATTTGCTTCACCTTGTTCTTTACTTCTCACTCTCTCCAACACATTTATTTACTTGGTGTGGGTAAATATCACACACTGAGCTTCTCCTGTCTAAAACACAAACCCACATACCTACTGCCCTCATAAACTCACCCCACCTTGTTTCCTGTTTTCAGCTCTGCCACTCTGCCTCTCATGATGAAATGCGTGGAGGAGAAAAACGGCGTGTCGAAGCACATCAGCCGCTTCATCCTGCCCATCGGTGCAACGGTCAACATGGACGGAGCCGCTCTCTTTCAGTGTGTGGCTGCAGTTTTTATTGCTCAGCTGAACGACACAAGCCTCAACTTTATCCAAGTCATAACCATCCTGTAAGTCTGAAGGGCCTCAATGACATTTCTCCAGTTACACAACCAGATTTGGATAAAGTGCTTAGAACTGCTTAAACCTATAATCAGATCCTTTCATATTTATTAACTGCCTGGTTTAATAGTATTCTATGTAGATAAAGAACTAGGCTAATTAAACAAATTTAAGTTTATTTTGTCCAGTTATTTTGGATGCATATTATACTTTACCGCAATTTAAAATTATGCCTCTTTATCCCTCACCCTTAGTGTGACAGCGACAGCGTCCAGTGTTGGAGCAGCCGGTATTCCAGCAGGTGGTGTGCTGACATTAGCCATCATCCTAGAAGCGATAGGACTTCCAACCACTGACATCTCTCTCATCCTGGCTGTTGACTGGCTTGTGTGAGTACTTTATGTGGTTATGCAGAATGTTAACCAAAGTGCTACTCTGGTCTACTTCCACAAATAGACCAAATTATGTCTGTTGGGTTAATTGTAAGTCCCTTTGGATAAAAGTGTCTGCTAAATAAATAAAAAAATACAGTGTAACAAATACAAACCACTCATTCTATGGTCTAAAATGCACCTCCAAGTGAAGTCCTAATGTAAAAAAAAAAAACAAAACTGAAAACTTCCGTTCTGTTGTCCTTTTAGTGATCGTACCTGCACGGTGCTGAACGTGGAGGGCGATGCCTTTGGAGCCGGGCTCTTGCAGAACTTCGTTGACCGCAACTCCAAACACGAAGGAGTTGAGCTGAGCGAGGTCAAGATGGACGGGGATCTGTCTGCTGCTGTTCCTGAGCAATCACCGCTCATAGATAAACGAGGTTTGAGGGACGGCACTAAGATGGCGCTTTCCAGTGAGAAAGAATCAGCTATGTAATCTTGCTGCTGACACTACCAAAAACTCTCCGGACTGATCTGACACTTGTGTATGCTGAAAACTAAAGCTCCAGCCCCAATTTATCTTTTTAATTTTCATCTGCCCTGAAGAGAATAGTGTGAAGAGAGAGGATGGACATGCACACTACAATGCAGAAGAAACTCTCTGACCTCAACACTTTTCTGTGGAGCAGCTAGTGTCATGTGGGAACCATCCATATGGGAGTTCTTCCTCTTAGGGAGCCGTTGGTCTACATTAGACAGATTTCTATGCATTTAGTTGGTCTGGATCAGTTAAGTCAGAATGTCTGTGACATCGTTGTGTGCATTTTTATCAGATGTCCCTTAGTCACCTAACGGTTTTGTCACGCGGCCAGTGTATCTAGTGAAGCTACAACAGTGACCTTAATATACCTAAATAAATAGATATAGTATCTGATCTATATATAAAAATATACATTTATATAAATTAGGTGTTGGTCCTAACTGCCTTAATAGCTTTGGCATTTGTATCACTGAGTGCTTCTTACAGAACTCCCTTTTGTAAATCATGGATATTTCTGACTAAATGTTTAATAGAGCCTCTTTAGAGTCTGCTCTGCTCAGTCCGACAGCTTCCACAGTCAAAATATTTAATCCCTTGGATTAAAATGGGTAGGGATCTGTTTTAAAAATATTTTATGCAAAAACTGTATGCAAATTTAGTCAAGTAGGATTATTATATATTTCGAAAATGGGCTTTAGAAAGAAGAAAAATATAATTAAAGCCACTTTCATGCTGTATCTAAACTAAATGTATATAAAAGTAATACATTTGGGATGATACAATATGCAGATCGAAGCAAGAAATGGATATAAATTTAGACATGTTTTAGTTTTTTTTAGATCATTTTTATACAGTTGTAAGGCTTTTAATCTGAAATGTGACCAATAACTTGTGACCAATCATTCAGATAGTTATTTATTCTTTCATTATTGTTGCTTTTAGTGGATACTGTTATACAGTAATTCAAGTTAAGATTATAGCCACATACTGTTGGTGTAAAGACAGCATAACTAACTGTACCTTCTTCGATTCGGCTCAGGCTAGCTTTTGCAGAATCCCCAAAAAGTGTGAGAAAGAGGTGACCTTGTACAGCTGCTGATAGGAGTTGAGGCACGTTATCCAGTGTGTCGTTTATTTTGACTATCTTAAAAATGTTCAACATGATAAAAATACAACTGTAGACAGAGAATAAGAAAGAACCAGTTAAAAGCAAGGTCTGGTTTTAATTTCTAGTAAAGAAAACTGCACTTTTGTCAATTTGATCATTTGATTGCTGGATAAGAACCAAAGGTACAAAATCTTATCTGCACTACAGAGCATCTAACTGCTTTGTGTTATATTGTGTTGATTCACAATATTGTATCCACATTTGTAGTTTCTTCATATGCATGTTTAATATATTAGATCATTAGCAGGCGGTGCAATAATGTCTATCCAAATGAAATGCAAACACAAATCTTGCATATCAATTTGCCTTACACCTGCATGAAAATGTCCATGGAAATTTTATGGAAAAATGCACAAAGATTAGGTTTTTACTGTGTTGGGGGAGGGTTGAAAGTTGTTTTTGTGTGTGTGTGGTTGTTTTTAAATATACTATGCCTTTCCCATGTTGAAGCAAAAGCAATAGTTCTGTTATTATATTCCAAAGGATGCCAGATTAAATTATAGCCTCATTGTTGGCTCAAAGTTGAATGAAGGATGATGGACACAGACTGATTTCTGCCTCTTCAGATGGGAGTCTTATGGCCTCAGGTTTTTCTTTTCTCTTGTGTTTCAACTACTTTTAAATACACTGAGACCAAAAAACACAACAAAGTCAGCCGAATGAAGGGGACGACTGAACACTCGGGGACACCAAACCTTTTCTTGATGCAATTTATTTTTATATGCCCCTCGTTTTGTACATGTTTTTGCTCCATCGTTTTAAGACGGTATAAATAGGTGTTAAAGCACAGCATGACGACTGTCTGATGTTGTAATACATGTGGTATGAATACTGTACATGTCACACACGTGTCAAATTACCTTCCACTGCGCGTTTGTCTTTCCATGATCTGGATTGCAGGCCTGTTTGCGTGTATGTATGTTTGTGTGCTTGTTTTGTTTGTATTTATTCCTAATCAAAAATCCAAAGAGATTTTAGCCATTTTTGACATGCTAGCAAATCCAAATTGGCATTTTACTAGTTCCAAGTCTTCTCGTAACTGGATGGCGTTTGACAATATTCGTCTTTATCATGTTCCGTTCTTTGATCCCATATCTAATTTGTGGCTTTTTGGGTTAAGCCAGTTGATATGAGTTGTAGTGGTTTGTACACTGAAGTAATCCTGCTTTTGTAAATGTTTTTTTTCCCCTTCTCCCACAAACTTAATACTTCAGTCTATGTGTGAAGACCATGTTTTTGTGTGACTTTTATAAATTTTTGGCAGATCGAAGGTTTCATCATTTCTTCTGTACAGTTCTATGTTGTGAAAAGTGCTAAAATATAAACGATGTCACACAATTGTAAAAAATGTTTTTGTTCCTTTCTAAAATAGATGTCTGCTTCAGTTGTACTATTTGTTTGCTTACAATAGTTGCAATGAGTTTTCACAATGAGGCTATAATTTAAACTATGGGTTACATTTAAAAGAAATAAAAGTCCTTTTTTTGTATCTTTTGTGTCTTGATTGCATGTGTTTTAAACTTGCAGCAGACTTGTGGTTTTTAGCTCTAAGGGGGATAACACTAGATATAAAACCCCCTCTGGTTCTCATCTGTTTCTCAAACTAGGTAAACAGATCTTTAGGTGAACATATTTAGCTGAGACTGAGCTAAAACAAAGTATACTGTATGTTTACTTGTTTCCACAGGGATTAGGCTGAGTAACAACCAGATGCTGCTCATCAAGTACAGTAATTAACTGTTTATTAGCGAGTGTGAGTGCCTCTAAAGGCACGTTTTTCCAGTTGGCCACTCAGGAGCTTTCAGGAAAAAAAACATCAGCAAATGATCTTAGGAAAGCAGTTGCTGCTGTCCATCACTCAAAGGTTAAAAGAACATTATCAAAGGATTTGGTCCTTAATTCTATAGTGGAAAAAGATCATTCATAAATAAGACATTTAAGAAAGTTAATTTACTCTGAGATCAGACTTAAACTATTTTAGAAATAGTTAAAATATAAATCAAAGTCTTTTTAAGAGCTCAATCTCGGACACAAGCTTCAGCTAACATGCTAAATGTGAAGGTTCATGTGACAGAGAAAGAACAAGATTGCTGTGAAAGAGCGATCAGGTGAAAGTAACAATCGTTGCTTAGGTTTGTCTGAAGAAACCACAAGAATTTTGGAATGATGACCTCAGGATACTTTGAAGGCCTCATAAACACCAGCTATTTTAGAACTGAGTGAGGATGTACTTCCATGACTTAGAACTATAGCAACGATCCGACTCAGCTTAAAGGAATGTAAACACAACTAGAAATACGTCACGTCAAAAAACAGGTTTTAATAATTAAAACCTTTCTTTCTCAGGTAGCGTTACATTCTAGTTGGTTCATTGCATCCTTACAGACTGTATTTTGGGTGAATTGTGCCATCTAGTGGTCATGGGGAAAAGCAGCGACTCACAGTCCTCAAATCAGATTAAAAAACCTGCAATTTATTAACTTCACAATTTCATGGAGTGCATGTAGACACTAATACACAGCACATATTTGATCAACACTGCAGGTAATATGCAGTAACACTGATGAGATGGATGTTTTCTTTTATAACAATATTTTTTACAATCTTTTTTTATAAGTCTTAAAACGGAACTTATAGTTCAGCCAGTTCCTGTGCTAATTTAACATTGCACATAATAATTCCATTCATATTAATATAGTATGGTGCATATCTAATTTCTCCAGATGAAAGTTAGCTCACCACATCCAAACTGTCCTTGAATGATGAATTACCGTCGTCTCAGACCCAGGGGACTCAGCGTGCCACTTGAAATCCAGAGTTCCTTATTTGACACAGTTTTGTACAAAACTTCAAACACTGCTGAAGATGATCTGAATGAGAGCTTTTGTATAAATCATTTTCATGATTTTAAATGATTTATCTTTAAAGCAGTAATACTTTACTGTACAACACATTCAGTATACTATACCGCCAAACACTCCTTCAAAAAAAGATCTGACAAATTGTGGTTGCAAAGTTGTCATCTTATACAGAACGTTGTGCTAAAATAACAAAACGGTCATTTTGTATATATGTTCTCTGTCATCATTTGTAAAAGAATGAGATTTGAGGTAAGATTTTCTGTTATTTGGGTAAATAAATAAAGTGCAACATTAAAAGTGTCACTCATAACTTGCTTCTGTCCAGTCTTTTTTTGGCTGGGTTTGGATACTGGGGGTTTTCAATCACCCCCTCTCCAAACTTGAGCTCCAAGAAGGCTCTGTGGTTGTTTGGGCCGTAGGCGGTGATGCCTGCAAAAGGCATGGGGACCAACGGCTGCAGGAAATGTTCTGGGAACTCCACATCTTGTTTGTGCTCCGTCCATGTGTCTTTGGTCATGACACCGTTTCTTGAGTAGAAAGGCCACAGGTCGACATGCAGGTGGTTGGCCTCGCTGTACTGTACTCGGTAAAAGTCTCCCTCCACGGCACGCTCCCACACATAGCCATTAGCATCCACCAGAGAGCCTGAGTCCAGGTTCTTAAGGTGATCACAGTTGGGCACATCCTCCAGATAGATACCCAGGTCTACATCGTAGTCCCATGGGATGATGTCTTGATGGCGAACGGCACCAAGCAGAGAGCCTCCCTCTAGCCAGTAGCGCACCCCAGAGCTCTCCAAGACATTGATAACATACTTGGTGGTTTCCCTGAGAGCTCGAAGACAGCAAGGAGGTGTCCAACGGTCCAGAAAAAGATAGTCTGGTGTGTCATCCTGCACAGTGCCAAAGCAGCGAGGGGTTTCTTTACTACAGCCATACCACTGCTCCTTCCCATCAGGCAGCAGTAGGCGCTTCAGACCAAAACTCCTCATGAGCTTTCCTGTAGCCTCTTTCAGCCGGGTGTCAGCCTTCCACTGGTTGTGTGCAGAGCTGAAAAGTGGCCTGTGGCTTGCAGAGAAACAAGGGCTTTCCAGCAGTTTGACCTTCCAACCCCTCAAAGCGGTCTGAATAAAAAGAGCAGGGAAGAGAGGCCGTCCCAGAGGGACAGAGAGGTTAAAGAGATCCTCAGTGTGCATTAGGACAACTGCATCCCCCTGTAAAGCCGTGCACACGCTCCCACTGCTCCCAGATGCTGCTGGTGAGTAGGTGGCTGTCCACTCTCTGAGGTTCACCCGCAGGTGGAGACACTGCACAGAAGATCGAGCTAACACTGGTGCAGCTACCAGCCTTACAGGACCCCCACCTTCACCTTCCAACTCTCTAATGAGCCTTTCAATAACCCGAGGCTGCTCCAGCTCCACTCCATCAGGCACCAGCAGCACAAATTCTGTCTGCACATGAAACTCTGGCCTGTGAGCTTGTGGTGGCTGCTCTGGACTGGGTGAAAGCACTAAAAGCCGAGTGCCCTCAGGAAGCACAAGGGGAGGGTATGGAAACACATCAGCCACAGCCAGGAAGGGAAGCTCCGGTCGCTGATGAAGGAAGGAATTAGCCACATCCCCTACATAATTCTCAAAGTTTTCAAACTCCCGGAGAAGAACTGTCACACGTGGGCTTCGACTGTGTCCCTCCATTCCATGTTCACCTCCAGCTCCTCCATCAAATCCCAGTCCTCCAAGTGCAGAGACTGGCCGAGCAGCCCTCCTCGTGCCATGACCAAGTTCCTTCCTCTTCTCCATCATTTGCTGCTGGGCTCGAGATACATAGTAGAGAATGAGAAGGTTGACGATGATGGCACCAGTTAACAGAGCCTGGCAGAAGGTGATGCGCATGGCAACAAATTATTTTCCAGTGCTTCTTGGAATAAAAAATTAAGTATTAATAAAGGCAACCAGTGGTAGGTCTTTGGTCTCCATGTGTTTGAAGGTGAATGAATGGAAATTGGAGACAATCTAAAAAAAGGTCAAAGAGAAAAACTAATATTACAACAGACCTTTATGCATACAACAGTTATAAATGCACTAAACGTTATATAATTTAATATGACACAAATAACATGTTACTATCTATAGTACTGTGAAATATTTATTAGTGGCAAACCACAGAAACTGGTAAAGCCATAAGTATGTTCCTAGTATCAGGTTTTCTGTAGTAAAATAATCTTGCAACTGCAGTCACTGTAATAAAACCTAGTTCGCAAATTCTGTCACAACTCACCTTAATTTGAAAGTATAAAACCGCACTGGATGGAAGACAATCTTTTACAAGGCGTATAGTCATCATTTATGCAGTAGTTTGTAGAGGTTTTGGAACCCCGTATTGCACCGAATGTCATTATTCTATATTATGCAGTCAGCTCTGCAGCAAATACAAATATGAATCCGCACAATGCGCTCAAATTTGTACGATTGTAAAATTTTTAAAAATCCAACATTAAAAATAAAACAGACTACTACTTGAAAAGAAGCTAAATGATCCAAGAAACCCTGCAGCACGACTTTAGCATTTTGCTAGCTCTCTTCCGTCTCTGTTGCCCGGAGCAACAAACATCTTTTCCGGTCATCTTCCTTCAAAATAAAAGCGAGTCTTTAAAAAGCTAAAACAAATATGTCTTAAAACTATGGATTATGTTGCATCTATTCAAAATAAAATCAAAAGTAATCGATTGAGTGAAAAAAACTACACACAGGCAAAAACATTGAAACGCAATACATTTTGCTATATGAATTTTCTTTGCACGCCCAACTTGACAACGTACCTGTCAAAGATAAACTGAGGTTAATTAATTACATTTTATTATTTTATCGTATTTCCTATTTTCTTTTAAAATAAAATAAGAAGTAGTGTTTTTTTTTAGGAAATGACAATTAAGCCGGAAGTAGTGTGGATACATTTGTGTAACTTTACTAGCTGCAAACGGACCTGCTCACAAAATGGCAGGAAATCAACTCCGAAAAAGACGTGTTCATTGTGTATTACGGGAAACATGCCACTTTATTTGTCAACCACAGTGTGCATTTCCAACAGCAAACACAAGGAGGAGGAAGTTAGGGTCGAAAAAAATAAGAGTCACAACCACAATGTTAACATTTGTTGTGAGTGAATAATACACAATGGCTAGATCTTAACGCTGTATAAGAGATTTCATTGTATAAAAACATATTTCCGAAATGTGTCCAACTGGTCATGGAAAATGTCAAGATATTCCAATTATGTGTCAAGATTTACATTTTATTATGAAAGTTTGAAAGCGGAAGTGTAGTATTTTACCAAGTGAATAGTAATTTTGCTCTGTGCCGTGTGAGAAAAGGAAGAATAGAGGGCAGCTTTTGGTGAAGAACAGCGGGATAGAAAGGGGAAGGGGGTACTTTTAAATTATTTTTGTTGATACATTTAGCCTGTTTCCACCTCATTATCCTGGCGAGAGGTTGAACGTTTAAAATGGAGGCGGACAGATCCGGCGGAGGACCAAACCCGAACTCCGGAGGCGGTGGCGGCAGTAGTGGAGCGGGGCGCAACCCAAACGGGCCGAAAGCAGCACCGGGCCAGACGACATCAGCCACCGCGACTGGTCCGATGGCAGTAGCCACGGCGGCGGCAGCAGCAGCGGCCGCTCCCGGGTCGTTGCAACCTCGAGAGGCACAGGACGGGGACTCCTCGGGTATGACGCTTCCCGGGATCCTGCACTTCATCCAGTACGAATGGGGACGTTTCCAGGCCGAGAAATACCGCTGGGAGGCTGAGAGGGACGAACTCAGGGTAAATTTATCCACCAAAAAGCGTTTTGTTGTGTTTCCACAGGATTATGACCAGGAAATACAAGGACACATTTAGCTTAGTTTGTTAATGTTCACATTCCTAAGAATCAGTGTTAGGGGGAGGACAACATGCTAATGGGCTAACGTTTCATTCTCGTATTGTATCGACAAGGATGCATTATTACTATTTAATAAATGACGTGTAGGAGCTACACGACCTTCAATTGATGCCTGCCTCATAGAAAACCGCTACATATATCATCTATGCATAAAATACACAAATATTATCAGCTTTCAGAGACGCTTTTATAAAATTTGACTTAATAAAGTCTTTGTCAGCCTGAAAACCAAGCGAATATAAAGGGAGGTAACTACTTCAGGTGTGGCTGTCTTTCCATTCCCACATATGAATACACATCAAAGACATGTCTGTGCCACAATCTGTTTAAAATAGATTATGTTTTGCAATTCATGTGCAAAACTAGTTTGTAAGTGGACAATAATCAGATTTTGTTAAAACCCCACAGAAGCAAATCAAATCATATGTGGTCGTTCAGTTGTGGTTACAAAATGATGTCACTGACATCATTTGTCTCACACATACAGCTGTGAGATGAAATCACTCCATTGTGGAATAATGTTTAGAAAGTGTCTTTATTAAAGGTTTATTAAAGGAAAAGTCAATGTAAAATGTGGAACAGTCTTACAGCAATGCAGTTTGTGAGCTTTAGAGGTCAGCTGTTCTCAGAGGAGAATTTTTGATCATAGCCAGCAGTGATCTGCAGCAAAGGGTATAACATGTATGTGGTGTAAAGTAAAAAAAAACAAACAACTTTTTGATTTGTCACAATCACATGACTCAGGTTGCGGGGAAAATCTTTAAATGTATGAAATATGTCAATATGAAATGATCGCTCCCGTTTACCAACAAATACACAGAGGTTAGACAGTGACCTGCATCTTTAAAGGTTATCGATTTGTATCTGTAAAGTGGCTAGAAAAACCTAAGTGATTATGTGAGTCAGTGGCATAAAAATGGCCCTTGAGCAAAGCATGAGTCCCCTGGTGGTCCCAGTTATTTAGATGCCAACAGCAGAAGATAAAGGTTCCCTTATGAAGCTCCCCTGCATAAATTTAATGTAACTCTGAGGCAGAACGTTGCTGGGAAAGATTCTGCTTACTTATCAGCACTTTCCAGGATTAAGAAAGGCTAAAAGTCATGCATAAAAATATATTCTTTGCTTTGCATTTAGAAGAGTTTGTTTTTCATTCCTGTACCCATATGTGGCTTCGCTTATGTTACCACAGTTTCCCTGTAATTACAGTAGGCTGAACTATCTTCTGGAGTTCACAAGCTTAACAAAACCAAAAATATAAATAAATAAGTAAAAAGCATATCTTTGGTTCTCTTCTGTTCTCAGTGTGCCCCTGACTCAAACCTATGTAGTTATATAAATAGGAGCAGGATAAAAAATGAATGAACAATAACAAACTGGCTGAGCTTGCTGCTTTTATCCGCACGTGGAGCAGACAGAAGGGAAATCAGAAACAGGCCAATGCCGTGTCCAACACGCCATTAGTGCATGTTATGGAATAGGGCTTGCATGTGTGTAATTTGCTGCACATGATCTGGTTTCATGGGTACGATTAACACAGCATCCTGCGCTGAGAGAATGAGAAGATCACTGGAGTATCAGGCCGACCCGCCTTACATTTTAACAGCCACAGGCTGCAGGCTTTTGTTGCCAGCATGCATGAAGAGCTGTCTGCATGCCAGTTAGCGTGCCCGCTAGCTCTGTCCTGCACACTTAACAGCATATTGTGCGCGTGTGCATAATGTAGTCACATGCTGCCTACACATGATATTTTGTGTGCTTATTTTCACATATTATGAAACCTTATGCTAAATCTTTGCAGGGGCAGCAAAACCATCATCGGGATATTAACACTATCATTGTGCAAGTTTTAGATGTCTTTGTAGCACAGCATGTCTCTGTGAGACTACAACATATGTGCCGTCTCTGTGAGAGCGCGGTTAGTCTAACATGCCACCTGTGGTGGCGTGTCTCAGTTGACAGGCCAGTAATTAAAGCCCTCCCTTCCCTGAACCAGGTGGGACAGCCCAGGTCAAACGTGGGACAGCAGAACAGAGGACATGTGGTGGGCGTGTCCTTCTGTCTTTCAGGGATGAAGAAAATACTAAAAATATTTACTGTAGGGGAAAACTGAGCTTTACCTGCCATCTTTTGCAACAATTTGCAGCTGTTTGGTTTTTATTAACCACAATACTAGTGTAGAATAGATTACTGGTGACCCAGATGACATCACTTCCTGTTAAGTGTGGGTGTTACATACCCCCTGGGTGGACATCTCTAATTATTAGTTCCACTGTCTTAGTTATGACATATAGGACATCTACATGAAGTGAATTTATACACATCATGTCTTCTACCCACACACATCTATGGCAGATCTGTTTGATATGAGACTTGTTCTAGTATTTCGTTTGGCTCTTCCCTCCAGCATGCAGTTTAAAAATAAATATTTTTTAATTCGGCTGCATGGTGGCGCAGTTGGTTAGCACTGTTGCCTCGCAGCAAGGAGGTCGTGGGTTCGCGTCCCGGCTCTGCGGCCTCTCTGCGTGGAGTTTGCATGTTCTCCCCATGCATGCGTGGGTTTCCTCCGGGTACTCCGGATTCCTCCCACGGACCAAAAACATGACTGTCAGGCTAATTGGGCTGGTAAATTGTCCTTAGGTGTGAGTGGGTGTGTGGTTGTTTGTCTCGTTCGTCTCTGTGTGGCCCTGCGATGGGCTGGCGACCCGTCCAGGGTGTCCCCCGCCTCTCGCCCCTTGACCGCTGGAGATAGGCACCAGCTCCCCCGCGACCCTCTGTGGAGGAATAAGCGGCTACAGAAAATGGATGGATGGATATTTTTTGATTCATGAAATAAATCTTTTAGCTTTGGATTTCAGCTTTTTAGGATGCCATTCTCTGGTGACTGCTCTAGTACTACACACACTTTATACACTCCTCCAAAGCAAACTGTCCCAGAAAAGTTCATTGCTCAATTTGTTTGCTCACGGATTCTCTCCCGAGGATGAGATGAAGAAAAGTGGCCAGCGGGAGAAGGAAAACTACCCTTGACCCTGCTCTGTAGCTAGCACAGAAAGCACCAGCAGAATGTGTGTCGGCTCTTCATGCAACAACAAAAAGGAAAAGGTCAGCAGCAGTGTGCTACATGGAGGAAAACACACACTCAGGAAAGAGAGATCAGATGGCACAACAGGTGTGCTCCCTGTGAGGTTCCTTTGTTATCGAGGCTCTTTTAGTTGAGTTATTCTTTATTAAATTAAAGTAATTGAAGGTTCTTCTACCCAACAATGAGCTTTGTCCTTAGTTACAGTATAAATATATTTTCAACTCCAGCTTTTATGTTAGACGTAGAGACATTTTTAACCCACTCCTCTAACAGTTGATAAAGATATTTTAATAACTGATGAATGGGCGGCATTGTTTCTTATCCCTTGGCTCAGGCCTGACACACAAGTAAAAACAAGCATGACCCCATCTGTTGCAGGCAAAGGGCAGAAAGATATAAGCAAACGAAAGCCTCAAAGGGAACAATGCTTCATCTTTACAGTTAACTGCCTCAGCCTGAAGCAATAAATAAGACTTTTAATGTATTCACACATCTTCAAGAGCTTATTATTATTATAACATCTGTTTAAGCTAACAGTAAACTATTTATTGTTCTTAAGTCAGTCACAGGAAATGTTCTGCTGATTTGCTAGTTGATGTGTAATCTGCTGCTGTCTTTTACTGCAGAAAAATACACGAGTGTGCAAATTTAAAAAACTAAGAATAATAACAGATCTAAAAATGCAAGTTTCTAATCGACAGGATGCAAATGGAAAGCAACCTCTTGACACCCAAGTACCTTCTGTTATGGCTAATTTGATGTTTCATTAAAAAAACTAGCCTCTTCTGGTTTTTGTGTGTATTCATGTAGAGTTGTCTCGAACTTGGCCAATGAGGCAGCGCCAGGGATTTAAGGTTATCTGTGCCAACGAGAAACAAGGAGCAGAGTGTGATACCGTCACAAAGGGAGGCTGATGTTATCAATGTGCTGGAGCAGGTCGTAGCTTGTCTGTGTGCGGGAGGGAAAATGGGCATCCTTCTCATTCTGAATGAAGTCGAAGAATTCTTTATGTTATGAAACCCACTGGAATCATTTAGAGGTGAAGAGCTGGGCAGATTCCTGTCTGCAGCTACTTGTTGCAACATCATTTAACACGTTCTAGGATTGGAAGCAGGGCTGACATAATTGGTGCACTCAGGCTGAGGATTGTTATTTGTGTATACATCCTCTCTGCCTCTGTTGTTTTTTGGATTATCCTCACTTTGTTCAAATATTTAATGTTCCTGTTGTGGTTTTTCGATTTAGCTTGAATGTTGCTTTACTAATGAAAATGCTAATTTAAATTAAACATCAGAGACAATAATCAGACCCCCCCCCATCTTTAACAGTTTACATTAATGTTTATAAAACCCAGTTTTCTGTTTTGTGTCTCTGTCACCACGTCACAACACATCCCTGCTTAGTTTACCATGAAGTTTGAATTGTGTTACTCTGAAACAAGTTATTCTGCTTGACAAAATGTGGAAATACTGTGTTGTAGCTACAGTAACAAAACAAACAATTAAACGTGCTTTAACTGCAGTCGGTCAGCATAAACCACACAGCGGCTGTTTATACATGACCTGTTTATTTTGTTAAACCAGGTGATATATTTTCATTCTGTGCAGAACAGATGACTTTAGTTAATTTACACACCCTGATCTGCTGCTACCTAATTAGGCCAACTAGGAACCTAATTCAGAAGAACCTGTGATTACATCCCCAAAACGCTCAGTAAGAACATAAAATCACATTGCATTAATCAGGATTACTCAGCAGCAGCGAGGTTTGCTTGGCAGATTATCCCATGTTCCACCAGCCCTCCATACTGATTACATGACTGTCTGAGTTTGTGTGGGTCCGTGTCTATGTGCTCTTTTTTCTAAGAAGGACTACGCTCTGAAGCAGACCGAGCGTCTGTCTGCCCCATGAGAGGGCATTTTTAGACTGTTCTAGTTTTACAGGGCTGCGTTTTCGTGTGGGAGGAGACTCGTGGACACAGACCAGGACGAGTGGAGGAGAAATGGGCTGTAAAACGAACAGTATTAATGCTCCAGAACCAGTCGGCACCAAGAGAGAAAGAAAGTGGAAATTTTTAAAGCTATTGGACAGTCACCTGCTTGCAAATCCTCAGAGTAAGAATCTGGGTCAGGACTTTTTAACCCATTTCTAATTGGAATCACTTCAGTTGTTTTATTAAGGGTGCTTTTCACCTCCAACCAACAGAAAGTTTTAAAATAAATCTGATGTATAGTTTCCACTTTCTTTTCACTAAATCCTTTGATAAGTTGCCAGAATGGGCAGTAAAAAAACAAAACAAAAATCTGTTCTCTCAAAGTTAAAGTTTTGTCACCAGCAGGGAAGGAAACAGACAGGAACTGAAAAAGGAAGGATGTGTCTTACAAGAGACTGTTTGAGTTTGACTGAGACTTGTCTACAGTTTCTAGAGTAAAAAAACAGGCAGCAACATATTAACACCTTAATAATAAAAACTTAATAACTCAAATGCGCCTTTTAGCCTTAGATGACTAAAAGTTAAAAATAAATGCCTTTATTTACTTTCACTTAGTCCTCTAGGTTTCTAGACGTAATCTTAGCAGACTTTTGAAAGAAAAAATGTTTTTTCCACACTCATTTATTAGCTGATTAATTTGAGATTGATGGACCACTACCCTACACTAGAGTTTTCATGCTTCAACACACCTGATTAAATCACCTTCTCAACACGTCACATTCTTTAGAAGCCTGTTAACGACCCTTTTATTCGAATCAAGTGTGTTCAAGCAGAGAAACGTCTCAAACATGCAGGATTTGTCCAGTGGTCCTAGACTACTGGATTCAATGACCACTGATATAAAACGTGTCACAATTAAACTCTGTCACAATTCTGGGGAAAACTGCCCATGGATGCATTGGGTTTGCCATCAACAAGATGTTTATGTTTATTCATTTATTAGACGCTTTTATCCAAAGCGACTTACACAATTTACAATCACCTTATCAGGCATGTTGTGATCCGTGGGGGAAACTGGAGCACCTAGAGGAAACCCACGCATGTATGGGGAAAACATGCTAACTCCACGCAGAAAGGCCGCAGCCGGGATTCAAACGTGCAACCTTTTTGCTGTGAGGCAACAGTGCTAACAACTGTGCCACCATGCAGCCTAGATATATGAAACATACAAAAACTATTAAATATAGTCAGTACATCATTATAAGAGTCCAGACTTGAATCTCATGAGGAAGTTGTGTAACAGTTTAAAGATCAGAGATGACGAGGAAGTCTTCCAAACTCAAAGCCCCACGGATCAAAGCTAAAAACGGGACAGTCTCAGTGGAAATATGTGAAATTAGCCTTTTTATAAACTGTTTGACCTCTGTGATGTTAAGTCAAGGATTAATAATATTTTTAACATGTCATTTCAAGAAAAAAAAAGCTGAAATGGCATTTATTAACAAAGCTGCAGTGCATACACAGTATTTCACTGCCATCCTTCTAATTTTTTCAACCAAAGGATCACAAATTCACATCAAAATCCAAAGTATTACATTTTATGCAGCCCAAAAATCAGCTCATGTGTTATTTACGGCCCTCCCCCTTCAGAATGTAAATTGTATGTTCATTAACCATCCTGTGCGTGTGTGTGTGTGTGTGTGTGTGTGTGTGTGTGTGTGTGTGTGTGTGTGTGTGTGTGTGTGTGTGTGTGTGTGTGTGTGTGTGTGTGTGTGTGTGTGTGTGTGTGTGTGTGTGTGTGTGTGTGTGTGTGTGTGTGTTACAGGCTCAGGTGGCATTCCTACAGAGTGAAAGGAAAGGGCAGGAGAACATGAAACAGGACCTGGTGAGGCGGATCAAAATGCTGGAGTATGCTCTCAAACAGGAAAGGTAAAGTTCCCCCTTTTCTGTCCTCATCACTTTATTCCTGCAGCCTCTAATAAACCAGGAACTCACTGCATACAGACAAGATGAAAAATGAACACATTTAGACTCAAAGCTGATGTCAGCTTTTTGCAGCATCTACCAGTTGTGCGCAATCTCCAGGTGCAGTGATTTGTAAATAGAGACTAGGATTTTCTTGTATGTTTGTCCAGATATTATATATATATATATTTTGTTTCCAGGGCTAAACACCAGAAACTGAAGACAGGAAATGATCAGAGTCCTGGAGACAAGAAGCCAGAGATGGAGTCAGAACAACGTATGTTTTTAACACTTTCTTATCCACTCGGTTACATCTTGTGATGTTTAATCTTTCAGAGCTGAAGATGTGTGTTCTTTTTCCTGCTCATGGCTTGTTGTGACAATTTATTAGTTCCTAACGGACCAGCTGAGACAGACTCCGAGCCAGCCAATCAGATGTCCTGGAAGGAGGGACGTCAACTACTACGCAAGTAGGTTTTCTCTCTCATCTGATTCTTCAAAATTCACTGATGTTAGACTTGCAGACTTCTTTTAGATGAATGTATGTAAATATTTTAGTGTTTTATTATTATTTTTTCTTCTGTGCCTGTAGATATCTAGAGGAAGTTGGGTATTCAGACACCATCCTGGACATGCGCTCTAAACGTGTGCGCTCCCTGCTGGGGCGGAGCAGCCCGGAGGCAAACGGACCCCCGCCGAGCGAAAGCTGTCAGGAGCCTGAGCCACGAGCAGGTGGAGAGTCCTTGTTGGTCCGACAAATAGAGGAACAAATCAAAAGGTGAGGCTAAAAGCAGACGCTCACTCTGATGTTATTTCTCACATAAATACAGTAGTGATGGCAAAAATAACATCCATATTTTATAAATTGACCAGCACGACCTTATCAGGTGATGGTGTGTTCTTCACCCCCCAAAAATAAAGGGTTGGGTCTGGCTTTCATCAGAATATTATGTGACAATTACACAGTAATTAGGTGGGCTAAAGGTTTGTTTACTTCAAAAAATGACTGATAAATTGCAAGTCTACAGGGTTAGTAGTATTAGTACTATAAAATTTCTTCATATCTCTTGCCTGGCCTCTCTGTCTTCTGTTTATGTGGGTATTGGTCACGGGGTTGGCATCTCTAGTAGCCCAGACTGTCCTCTCACTGGCCTCTTTCTCTAGCACATCTGGTGGAACCCTAAGGCGTTCCCAGGGTGTTTCCCAACATGAAGGTGCACGGAAGCTACCTTTTCACCCCCCAGTGTAAACCACAACATATAGACAGAGAGCCCTGAGGCTAACAAAAAGCCCAGCCCAGCCCTTGTGCCTCTCACCCGACGCAAGAGCGTTCAACCCTTCTCAAAGACTTGGGTTCCAGAGCCAATGCGTATGTGTCGAGGTGAGTTCGCCTGTCTCTAGCCGGTACTGCTCAACTTCTTCCACAAGCTCCAGCTCTAGCGAGGTGACATCCATGTTTTAGTTGCCAGTTCTTGTGACCAGAGATTGGACCACCAAAGTTCCTGTCTTGGCCTGCTACCTGATCCACAATGCACTGGGGCCCTTGGACAAATGCTCAGCCAACAGATACTCACACACGGGCCCCAACACAAGGCCTGGCTCCAAGGTGGGACCCCAATAACCCTCCGGGCCGGGTACTCAGGGACTCTGATGACATCTTCATGAAGGGTCTTCTGAGCCACTGTTTGTCTCACCCTTCACTTGGGACTAATTTGCCATGGGAGACCTTACCAGAGGCAACGTGCCCCAGAGATAGACTAAGATCATTAGGGCACTCAAACTCCTTCACCACAGTAAGGTGGTGGTTCACTTTCACATCCCAGGTGCAGGACATTCTGTGTGATACCTGATAAGTTTGCAAGCTCACACTGTTTGTTCACCAGTTTTATTGTTTAATTATGTTATACAGTGAGTCAACCCATTCTGCCATCCATTGCTCAGTGATCCTTTATAATGGTTTTAAAATTCAACACACTGTGTGTCTTTTAATAGGAATGCAGGTAAAGAAAGCTCCAAGGAACGTGTCGGAAGTTCAGTGCTCGATAAGATCCCCTTCCTTCATGGCTGCGAGGATGATGATGAAGACGACAGTGACGAGGAAGACGACTTCCAAGGCATAGCCACCAACTGCATTGACGGTCCACGTAAAAGCAAAAAGTCTCGCGTAAAGGTCTGAGAAACTAAATTTAAACCAAATGTTTTCAGACTTTTCATGTGCTGATTCTGACTTCTGCCATCCCCTCCCATCCAGATAAGTTCGGAGCCCATGACCACAGACCTGGACCCCGAGGACGAGGAGGACGAAGACGACTCGGAGGACGCCCTCAATGAATTTGACTTTCTTGGCTCAGGGGAGGATGGGGAGGGGGCGGGAGAGGCCCGAATCTCGGGGGATGGACGGGAGTTAGGTACGCTGTTGCCGTAGCAACATCACCAGCCCTGCCAGAAAAACACTGCCAACAAACAGTGTACCTGCCTTTTCCTTTAGTTCTGTGCCTGCCCATGCTCACCTTTATACCTTTGACTCCTTGTTCTTGTGTCTTTGCATCTTTTCATGTGAATAAAACCGACCTCTTTTCCCAACCACCTGTCTCTGTCCTGTTTCATGAGCTGTCAGTCTGTGGGTCTGTAGAGCTGTGTGGCTGTCACTTTTCTCTGTATGTTCCTGCTGTGGCTCATTTCAGAGGTCACCACGCATGCTACCTTCTCTTATGTGCTCACATTTCATTATTTGGGTCATAATTACACCAAGCCTTTAGGATGTTTCACTCCACGCCATAAAGATTAAAATCACCTGTATTAGATTTAGTAGTAGTTTATCTTCTTGCCTTTTTCCTGCCTGCATTTCTTTCATCTGTCCATGTGTTGGCTTCACCATCCTTCTTCATCCTCCTCCTCCTCCTCCTCTTGTCATGACTGGATGTTTTGTGTCTCTCCTCTTGCCGGCTTCAGAGAACCGCAGGAACAAGTTACAAGGCATAATGTCGGACTTCCCTCCTAAACCTTCTCCGCCCCCATCCGTGTCAGGACAGGCTCGCTCTGGGGAAGGTAAGACTTGTGCATCTAATATTCCCCTTTTAAAAAGAATCACAGCTTATTTATTCCTGCGTATTATTTTGCCGGTGTACTCCCACACTCGCGACTGTAGTTCAGACCCTGCAACTCAAATTTAGATGCTGTCTCAGAATCGAAGCTTGTGTAGGGGTAAACGTACAACTCCTACACCTGTGAATATTATCTCTGCTAGTGTGGAAGAATAACGCCAGGATAAAAGGAGACAGAGTTTTACTTTTGGCTTTAGAGAGCATTTATAGTCCTTATTTGCTTTCCTCCCTCCAACCTGCAGGTGGTGCTCTTGGTTTCTCCTCTGATGTCTTCATAATGGACGCTGTTGGAGGAGGAGACATGAACCTTGGTGAACTGGCTGATCTCACAGTCGCCAATGACAATGACCTCTCCATAGATGTAATCACTGATCCGATCTGGTCGACACTCATGGCACTTTAATATTAGCTAAATATTCACTTGTGTGTTTATATTTTTGTCCCGTTAGATGCAGGACAACAGAGACGATTTCAAGAAGACGTGGAACCCTCGTTTCACACTACGCAGCCACTTCGACGCCATCCGAGCTTTGACCTTTCACCCTAGCCAAGCAGTGCTGCTCACAGCGTCTGAGGATGGTACACTAAAACTGTGGAACCTCAACAAGGCCATGCACTCGAAAAAGTGAGTTCTGTACACTCTGCAAACTCAGAGTGTATAAAAATCATGAAATACGCATTAAAGAACATGTGTCTCCACAGGAACGCAGCTTTGGATGTTGAGCCCATCTACACGTTTAGGGCTCACAGGTGAGTTCAGACTCAGACGTTTACAGAAAACAGTTTGTGCTACAGGTTCTATTATTAGACGTTCATCGTTCTCAGTTTAGTGAAGCATGTCTTTTTGTGTGCAGTGGAGCTGTTCTCTCGTTGACCATGAGTGAGGATGGAGAGTCTTGCTACAGTGGAGGTTTAGACGGATCCGTCAGATGTTGGAAGATGCCTGACCTCAATGTGGATCCTTATGATAACTATGGTGAGTCTTTATTCTAGTGTATTGTTAATTATCTTAAAAAATATTGTATTGTTTTTATTATTTGCTTTTTTATTTAAGTGAACAAGGTTCTAATAATAGGTCATCATTCCTTCATTCAGCTAGAAGTGTCACCCCCTGCTGGTCATTCAAAGAAATGCAGCATACAAAACACTTTTTAAAGTGTTCTTTTCTTATCTGTAGACACTTTATACCCACAGCCTCACTTCTCTGAGGTTACATAGAGCTTCACGGTTTCATACTTTCTTTATTTCCTAAATGCACTAAATACAAAAACTCTGAGGAGATGCTGTAAACATTGAAACATTTACTGTTTGAAAACTGATTATTAAAGATTTTAATTAGTCAGACAGCCAACATTTTAAATTTCTTTTTAGAGAAGCAAACAGTTTTTCAGAGTTTGTTTAATTTCTTTTTTGACAGGAACAGTTTATTTCGTGTTCCTCTGCACCATGTGCTGTAATTGGTTCCTGTAATTACAAATCTTTGGTTATAATTAATTGTACGAGTGACAGAACTGCAATCTGCTGGAAAAATTTGGGCAATTTTATTGTGTACTTGGTCAGAATATAGCATACATGTTCTTCATTTAATTTCAGAGCCATTTAATTAATATTTACAGTAAATCTGTGTATGATGCTATAAATGGTTCAAACATTTGACTAAGGAATCATACGATTTGAATTTGGGAAAGTCATGAGTTTTCTTGTTGGAATTGTGATTCTAATCCTAAGATTTTCTGTTTTGTTTCCATGTATTTCTTCATCTAGACCCAGGAATTCAGAGCAGTGTGCTAGAAGGCCACGAGGACAGCGTTTGGGGTCTGACTTATTCAGCTGCTCACCATCGCCTCGCTTCGTGCTCAGCTGATGGCACGATTCGCATCTGGGACCCTCAGAACTCGTCTCCCTGTGTGTCCGTCTACAATAAGGAGAGAGGTAGAGATGTGTCTTTGTGAGGTGGCTCTGAGGTGAAGCCAAAACTAGAACTCGTTTTTAAAAACAAAAAGAAATAAACATCATAATATGTATTAATAAAAAAGTCAAAAAGCAAGAAAAGAGCAGATTTTAAAAACTAATTTTACCAAACAAAAGCATAACACAAATAAATAGTTTTAAAAATGTATAAAAGAAGATGAGTAAACCTGTTGTGTTTTTATGTAGCCTCAGAAACGCTGAGATGTCATATTGTAGTGGTATATGTTGTAGTGGTTTTTTGGTTGTTTACTGATATATTTTACATAATACCACTGTTTTTATTGTGAAGAATGTGGATCTACTGCTTCCAGCCCTTACAGCTTCATCCTCTTGTCTTTTCCCAGAACATGGAACGCCCACCTCAGTGGCCTTCGTGACCTCTGACCCAAACCAGGTGGTTGTGTCATTTGACAGTGGTGAGACGCTGCTGTACGACCTCAACACGGAGCAGAGCATCACAGCACTGGAGACGCAGACAAAAGATGGTACGTTGTTCAAATATAGCTCATTTTCTAGCATGAGTTTGGTCACAGTGGAGAAAAAACATTTGTTTAATTTTATTGAGTTGTTGGGTTTTTCTTTGCAGGCAGCGAGCTGATCAACCGTGTTGTCAGTCACCCAACTGAACCCGTCTCCATCACTGCACATGAGAACCGCACCATTCGCTTCCTCGACAACAAGACAGGTTTCTATTCTCTCCACCTCAGGCTAAAGGAAACATTTTTTCTGAGACGTACGGTAACTTTAGATGTGTTTTCAGGTAAAGTTGTTCACTCGATGGTGGCTCATTTAGATGCCGTCACCTGTCTCACTACGGACCCTAAAGGCACTTACCTCATCTCTGGCAGTGAGTATTTCTCTGCTTCATGGCTTAAAATTCATCCTGCTCTGATTTATTTAGGTTCATTAACAACCTTTAGATAGGAAGCAACAATCAGCTCTTTAATCTTAGAGTGTAACAAGTTTCAGGAGAGGTTTAGTTGCATCACTTGGTGAGATTCCTTCAGTCCACAGTGGTGTACCTCTGTACCTCCTACAGGCCACGACTGCTCGGTGCGCCTGTGGATGCTGGACAACAGGACGTGCGTCCAGGAAATCACCGCCCACAGGAAGAAGCACGACGAGGCCATTCATGACGTGGCCTTCCACCCCTCGCAGCCCTTCATCGCCAGCGCCGGCGCAGACGCACTTGCCAAGATTTTTGTGTGACGGCAGCACTGCTGTTATTTTGGTGAGACGGAGGAAAGATATTTAATTGAATCAACGCAAGACACATTCCTCATGTGCATTTGTGTCTGAATCTGTCATATTTGGGGGGAATTCTAGAGCTTCAAAGGTTTTATTCAAAAATGTATTTAGTGAAAACACTAGTCTGGCTTTTAAGATTTATTTTATTTTAAACTTTTTTTGGTATTATTTAAACACATTTTTTGGCTGTGTGTTTCTGTTATAAACATTAACATCTTGCCTGCTGATTATAGCTTCCTGATGGGCCTTAGTTCAGAGAAATAGCGTTTATGTCCTGATGAGTTAACAGCTAGTACATTTTTATTTTATTCCCACGGTTTTACAGAAAGCACCAACCTTCAGTTTTCATCTCATCCCGGCTGCTTTAACAGTGTTCCGTCATATTTAGAACTTTATTGGTTTTGACCGCTTTGTGAAAAGCTGTTAGTCCAACGTTATTGTTCTGTTCATCTCCCATCAGTGTCCTGCAACTTCAACTGGGCCAAAAGAGACTGAAGACTACATTGGAACCATTCATCTGCTCTCCCTCACATACACACCAGTCCTGCTCCCCACTGGATGGGTCATCCCCACAGGATGACCTCACCCTTCAGTTCCTCACCGTTCTCTGATGCCTCAGTGACTTCTTGTAATACTAAGCATATCTTCTGATGCTTTTTTAAAACAACTTTCAAATTATGGCTGCTCTGTTTTCAAATAATCATATTTGGAGTAACTATTTTCTTTTTTTTTTTACACTAAACTGTTCTTTTCTGCTTATTTTTTCCACATTCTGCCGACAGTTTTTACTAAGCACCTTGTGTATATGCTCCAGCTGCTGACACACTACACGTATTTCACACTGCAACACGATGCACAAACGCACTGCCACATTAGCTCTTCTGTAGTTGAGGATAAAATACATTTAAAGGCATAATCAGAAGCAGTAACAGTTCCCAGTGTGGACAGAAAACGCCTGATCCCATCTCCTCACTGGGAATCAGTGTGTGACATTCCAAAGACTCCAGGTAGACTGTGTGTGTGTGTGTGTGTGTGTGTGTGTGTGTGTGTGTGTGTGTGTGTGTGTGTGTGTGTGTGTGTGTGTGTGCGCGCGCGTCCGGTCATGTTTTCAGTTGGAGAATGTTGAACTCATTTGTGAGGAGGCGGATGCTAACCAGTGTTGAACAAATAGCTTTATCTTTTTGTTTTTCAGTGAGACATTTCAACATATGCGTCCCCTGTGATTTTGCGCCCTCGTGTGTGTGCGTGTGTGTGTGCATTCGATGTCACTTTTCTGTAGGAGATCAAAGAACGTATGATCCATAGGAAACTTGACTCTGCAGACTCTCATTAACCAGCTGAAGTCAGGTCTGTGTGATCCAAACAAACGGCTCAGATTCTGTTGTTTGGTGCTTTTTTACTGTAGAGATGAGTGTGTGTCTGTGTGTGTGTGTTGTAAATGCACTAGTTTAAACCATGGTGCTACGAAAGACCTTGTGAGTCTTGAGTCAGAATCAGGGAACTGTTTAGTGTTTCTATTTCCGGCTACACGTTTGAATCTAGAATTTTAGTTGTCATTTCATTAACTGTGGTCACATTTCAGAGTTAACAGTCACTGTTAATGTGTGGATTAGAGGAATGTGAATTATGTAGACGTTGATTGTTTCGAGCATGATTTTTGTGCAGAGCTGATGATTTTTATTACAGTGAGGAAGGATTTCTTCAGCTCTCAGCGGCCAGTTTGTGGCTGACGGTTGGTTTTATTTGTTGCTGTTTATTCAAGCATTTAGAAACGCTTGATGGCGTCTTTTCGCCCCTCTGAAGTTAAATCGAGGTTCCTTCCACTCGAACAATGTGTAGCACATTAGCCTGGGAGCTGATGGCACTCTGAGACACCTAATGTCTATTTTTTTATTTTCCCTAAATATCTGCACATGAATATAAGTAGAATCCATAAATGGATAAAACTGTGTTAGCCAGTCTCATGATGTGCAGGAGAAGATGCTAAATTTCAAAGCCATCCTGTCATTTAATGATATCCATAACATTTAGATATTAAAATAGAAACATTTCAGTGTCAAACCTACCAAATAACCCTCGCAGAGACATATGACCCAGCCTGGTTAAAGTATACAAACATCACTAGGATAATTAAACTAGAGCATAACGTCAACTATTTTTATCCATTTAGCAATACTGTTTTTAAATGCTTGTAATAATTAAGGTAAAAAAATATGCTATTAGCAATCATATTTTGCCTTTAATTGGCCTCCTAGCCTCATACGCTGTGTGTAACAGCACACAGTGGGGTCCTGACCTCAACGTTGGTTTTAAACGGCCTGTCAGTTTACCCTCCAGACACACAGGTACACATCTTTATTAGGTAAAAGTTGACCCCAAAAAACCTGCTTTGATGTAAAATTATTCTTTTAAAACAAGATTCTAAATCAGCTGAGATCAGTTTTTTTAAAGTAGCCTGGACTTAATTTAGCAACTCTAGCATTAACATTTATAATTAATCTATATATTTGTTGTCCTAACAGGGTGTTGTATGAATGTGTGAGATTAGAAAATGTGTCACTCTACTGTTGCTTTGACATCTAAAAAAACAAAACACTTTTTAAACGTGCCACTTTGTTATTGTTCTGCAGCAGGTCAGGGTGTCCTGTTGTCTTATTTAACTACTATTTGGCTCCATGTTGCACTACATGTAGTTTAGGAGTGAACAGACAGGGTGCAGAATTAATGTTCTCATTTATCTGAAGTTAAAACCATGAGGGTGGAGCCCGCTGTGGCTCACATGGGTTTTTTTTTTTTTGGCCATTTTGAAGTCTGTAAAATAAATTGACGACAGTGTAAAGGTTTATAAAATAATTTTGCATGAACCGCTATAAAATGATTGGAGCTGTTGCAGGACTGCAGCAACCTGCTCTGATTTTGGCCCAGCTGTTAGCTCTACAGTCCTGTAGGATGTAAACACTATTTCTCTGAACAGAGACTTTTCAAAAGACTGTCTACAATCATAGCCATTATTTACAATTTTTTTACACAGAAACACATTTCAAAATGGCTGAAAATCCCTTTTATAAACAGAAATTGTTTATTATGAGCTGATGTTTTTTTTTTTCACTTTGAACTAATGTATTTCCTTGCTGAGGAAAAAATAATAGAAAAAAAAAGACAAATCAGTATGACACACCAAGAAAAGAAATCAAAACAGAGGTTTGTAAATGATGAGTAGCGTTGCCATTACGTGCTGTAAATGTCTCTCATTTCCTTGTTTTCTTTCTTGCATTGCTTTTCTTTAATTACTGATATAATTATTGAGATTTAAGAATATTGTAGTATCATAAGTGAATCATTCTTCCTTGCTAGGCATAGAACAAACTCGTGAATGATAATGACAATGTAAAACTTGTTTTAAAAAAAAGCAAAATGATTAAAAAACCTGAAAAATGACAAAAACAAATAGAAAAAAATCTGTTACCAGTCAGAGGCCAAGGTAAAGGACTCTTGTTTTTTTGTGTTTTTATTTTTTTATTAGCAATTTATCACTGTGTGATATTTTGTACATCATATAAAGCTGTATTCAAACAATTTCCTCTAACTACAAGGGATAAGAGACCTGCTTTTTATTAATTTTGTCTTATATATTTTTGAACTGCTTTCTGGCTTGTATCAAATTATTTTGTTTTGTTTACGGGTTCCCTGTTGTAAGTCATTAAGGAAGAAAAGATCAAGAAATTAAAATTTTGTACAGTGACATAAAACATTGTCTTTTTTGAACAAGAAACTTTTAAATGAAATGTCAAGTACATACAGTATTCACCACCAGATAAACTATCTTGTAATCTCTTAAAGAGATGAATATTTCTTCTTTGGATTTTGGCTGCTTTTTCACTCATTTCACATCATTCTTTGATTTGTATTATACCACTTTTATCCAAATATAGCTTTTAATTTTAGCTTTTACATCAACCATAGTGAAAAAACTTAAAGTCTGCTTATGGTCTGCTGATGCTCCTCAGAAGTCGAGGCCCCATGGAGACGGATAGAACTATCACAGGGGCATAGTCAACCTCACACACGCCTGGGGGCAAAATTATCCCAGATAAAGATGGATGTAGGATAGTTGAAGATGCTTTATCAACATGGAAAAAGATTATTAGTAGATACAAGTTGACAAATATTGCAAAACTTTTGATCTGGCCTTCTATGAATTCTAGCTCACAACCAGGAAAAATTGATTCAACCTTTTTAAGTTGGAGGGACAGAGGGCTAATGGCATTGTGTCAGTGTGTGGAAGGAAACACCTTGAGCACAGGGATTTATTCAAGTATCTTCAAGTCAGTCATTTCTATAACACGGAAATAAAGAAAGATATCCCTGCCGGAGATAATGCCATTATAAAGATTTTCAGGGAGGCATATAAGTGCCTTCCCAGTAAAACAGTTTCTAAACTATATAGAGGACTACAAGAACAAAGGAGAAACACCACTCTGTATATCAAAACAAAATGGGAAAAGGAGTTGGGTGTGGAGATCACAGAGGGGGAATGGTTTTTATGTGTATAAGTCAACAGACATCCACCAATTCTAAGAGATGGAGGGTTTTTGGATGGAAGAGCTTAGTCAGATTTTTTATCACACCCCACATTATCAACAAACAACGAGGAACCCAGCAGTTATGTTGGAGAAATTGTGGACATCGAAATGCAGATCACTCTCATCGGTTTTGGTCATGCCCAAAGATAAAGCAGACCAGGGACAGTATCTTGCAGAGCTGTGGAAAGATACTGGGCAGAGACATTCCCAAGGACCCTAAGATCATCTTGTTGGGACTGTTGCCAAAAGAAATGACTCAGGACCAAGACTTATATCTTTTTAAAATCATGTTACTGAAGAAGGTAGTTATAAGGTCCTGGCTCAAAGGTGACCCACCTAGAGTAGATCACTGGATGGACATTGTGGAGGAGATCCATTTGATGGAAAGGTTGACCTTCTTTCTACAACTTAGAGGTCACTTATACTATAAATACTGGGCAAAATGGAATACTTACAGGAAAACGGTGGCATAGCCACCCACATGTGACTTTTCATTTATAAGACTACGGTGTCCCCTTGTGTTTATTGTGTTTTTTATTTTGTTAAGTTTTGTATAGAGAAAAATGAAAATGTTAAATAATAAAAAAAAATTTTTTTGAATAATTTTAAGCTTTATATGATTTCTGGAACTCATATCAAGTCACCACACCCGCAACTTTGGTCACTAATTAACTATACAACAATTTCAGTTAAGGAGTCAAGTTGTTGATGTTAAAATACTACTGTATTTTATGAAAAATAAAGAATTATTTTGCACACTACTGTCGTTTGTCACAGTCTTTAAAAATAATAAAGAAAAAGTATTTGATTTAAACTCAGCTATGCAGACCGATTTAATCCTCATGAGCAAAAGATAAAAAAAAATTATTAGAAAACAGCAGTGTGCTTTGAACAAACAGCATTAATGAAAAAAATTCAGTTTTTGACACTAAATGTGCAGATGTGTGTTTGTAAATGCACTGGTTAAATCATGACTAAGGATTTATTTATGTATGTTCCACTAGCTGATGATTCAATTCAATTTTAAGAAACAACGCCCTCTAGTGGAGAAGGACGATGACACGCGCAGCTGCGGTGTGTTTGAGGTATTCTGTCACGTGTTTTCTTTTCTGTAGTTTTTATGCTTTAATAAACTTGAGAATTTAATATGGCTTTGGGTAACATTACAACACTGGGAAAACGATATGCCTGAAATTATGATAAAAAAGTATTTAAGCACCAGATATAGTTTTGCATCCTAAATTAGAAACCATATGTATTCTGTGGTAGATGATTGGATGACCACAGGACAGTGTTGCTAACAGTTAACACCACGCCTACTTTATAAACTTCTTAGCTTAGCAGCTTTACTGAAAACCGACAACAAGCTAGCTCTACGTGAGGTGTGGCTCTGCTTTCAGCTCAGCGAGAGGAGTGTCTAGTCTATTTAACGCGCAAATGAAAAAGTGCAACAGAAAAAAAAGGGCAAAAATTGCTCCTCTATGAAGGGAAACAAATGGCCAGTGAGGTTGGGAGGATCAGGAAGTGTTGGGAGGGTTTCTGGGTGAGGAGCTGCCCCCTCGGGCTGTGTAAGAGGATCTACGCTGACCTCGTCTGAGGGAGGGAGCAAACAAGTCAAATAACCCTAAACCAAGAAAGGAGGGGAGAGAGAGAGAGAGAGAGAGAGAGGGAGGAAAGGGAGGAAGGAGAGGCAGACCTGGGAGTAGGGAGCCAAAAGGCGGGACTTACTGAACATCTATTGGCTTCAGGATGTGTCAGTCATGTCACTTCCTCCTTGGTTATGGTGAGCAGACAGATGAGAGGGCTGGAGGGAGAGCAGAGGGAGGTTCCCTCAGATCAGACAGCTCTGTCTCTGCTTTTTCACACACAAAAAACTCCACTCGGGTTGAAACTGAAACAGGGTAAGACTTGTAAAAGGAGTGCACTCACTTGGTCTCTCTCATTCTCACGGTTTCCTGTTTAAGGAGGCCATTTTGTTACTCTGCCCTGGAGCAGATCACAACAAACTTTGGCATTGTTGTTTTTTTCCCCCCCCTCCTACTTTCACCCACGACTGGGAGTTTCACAACCAAGATTGGACTTTCTACTTTGCAGACCAACATCTTTTGACCAAACGAGCAGGAGGAGGGGAGGAAGGAGGACCAGCTGCTGAAGGGTGACTCTCTCTTTCTCCCTCGGTGTGTTTTCTGAGTTGGTCACACATACTGCTCATGCTTGTCATGCCTGGAAGTCAGACAACGTAAGAGAAATGGCAGAGAGGAGGTAAAAACAAGACTTCCTGGATAAAGATTTCTTCCTTTATCCCCTGACAGGAGGTAGATCAAGCCCCTCCGAGGGACTCACTGTGTGTTTCTACATTTCCATTGTTTAACTGGGACAGTTGGATGAGTGTGGTTTTTCTGAGAACTTTACACTGCTGCACCTGGGCGTGTGTTTATCACTGCTGAGAGCTTCAGGCAGCCAGTGGACTCTGAATGGCTAATGCTAGCTCCTGTGTGACCTCAGGACTAATGTCCCAGGTCCTCTTCCCCAGTGGAGGTGTCTCCTCACCTGAGTCCTACTCACCTGACTCCATATCCATGCCCTCCATGTCTGCCCATGGTGGTTTTCCAGTGATGGACCTGGCATCGGGGCAGTGTCCTGGTGGGGCTGTGATCCCCTCCATGATCCCCACTCCAGCAGGAGTGTCCTTCATCATCCAGATCGGTCTGACCAGAGAGTCTGTCCTGATGCCCCAGTCTGCAGACCTGGCCTATGTGAAGCAAATCGCCTGCTCCATTGTTGACACCAAGGTAAGAAATGTGCAGAGGGGACATGTCAGATGACAGTGTGTGTGTGTGTGTGTCCTTCATATAAAGCTGCTGGAGCCTAATGTTGCTTCTTTATGGGTGTTTTTTTATTGAAATCAACTAAATTTGGGTAAAAACAACTGACCTGGGGCCAGTTGTAGATTGTTACCCACTCCATCCTGTGCTAAAGTTGATTGAAAGCTGTTTGTGAATGCAGTTTTTACCATAATCAGTATTTTTCTTCTAAAAGCACAATTTCCCATTAAGCCAGTCTTTATATATAAGACTGAAGGATTTAAAAGTTTGCATATCCTTCTGTTTGACTTCCTTTAGGGTTAGGCTTATTATGGTCAGGAATGGATGAGACCGACCAGTTAAAAAAATCAGCCAACAGATCAATAGGTCACTTTTAAAGAAGCGTGTTTACATTTCCCTGTTTCTTGTCTGTTTTGGTGTGCCATTAAAAGCCTAGTTTGTACCATCATAACTTTTAACGACACAAATTTCAATGCAGCTTTGAGAAATTCTGCAAAACCACGCATCGTTATAGCAACCGGCACATTTCTTTCACATAATTTGAACAGAACGTTGCATTCTGTTGGGTTTGTTGTGCCACAAAGCAGCGGCTGTTTGATGGGTTTAGTGTTTGAGGCAGAAACACTTCCATCCAGATGTTCACCCATGGGGCTACACATGTGTTGCACAGGAAATGCCTGTTTAGAGGAGGATAGCAACACTTTTACTCTCAGTTTGAACAAAAACAAAATTAAAGTTACTCATTATGGAGCTTTGTTTATGGTAGTTTTTATTTATCTGATAAGTGTTTCTGATGAAATACAAATAAAGGTCTTTTATCATCACGTTTGGTCCTTTAGAGACAAATGAGGTAAAGTTAGGTCTAAATGCTGCCCTAAACATCAAATTCACGTTAACCCTATGCTTTATTGTCCTGGATAACGACTCAGAAATGACCATTTTACCTTTTTAATATTTAACATTTTACTTTTAAGTTTTCATCTTTAAAGGTTTGTTTTTGTTCAACGCTCGACAAAGGCACAACCTCTCCTCCAACAATATTTATTATCTCTACTCAGCTAAAAGAGAAAACTTCAAACACACATGCTGAGACAAGTGCTGGCTTAGAGAAGTAAAAACATCCTCTTTGCAAAAGGAAGCGACGAGCATAAGGGCATATTTGTGTGTTTCTTTTTAAGGAACTAGCAACACTTGGTAGAAAACACTTGCAGTAGGTTGTATTATCCATGTAGCTGTAGGAGTCTGATTGAGTTCAGTGTTTTTGTCCATCAGTTACAGGTTGACAGGTGATAATCAGCTGATTTCCGCAGCTTGATCAGAGCAGCTTTGTAAAAGTCACTGCAAATTTTCCAGGAAGAAGTACTAGCTCTCTGCAGCCAGCATTTGCAAATCTTTTTTCTTTTTTGGCAACGACTTTATTCTGTCACTTTATACAAATCATCCCATGTCGTACGCTTGTTATGATTGGCAGAGCTGATTATGGTTCTCTGCAGGCCAGGCTCAGATGACAGAATGCACTTTAGCTTGAATTAAGTTGTACGTTTGTGATTGTGTTTCTAATGATTGGATGCAAAAAAAAAAAAAAATGGCTGGAAAAATAGTTATGTTTAGCAAATATAAACGATTGAATGTCATCACATGTCCAGTTCATCTCCAGTCTTCATGTGTGTGTGTTTAGGTTTGTTTGATAGCACCGCTGATGTTAAACCAGTTTCTGTGCTTTAAAATACCTCAAAATATGAATTATCGTGTTAGATTTTCATAGACTAGCTCCGAACGCTGACAAGTTATTATCAGGGCTGGAAAGGGAAGACGGGAAGTAGGTAGGTGAGGGTCAAGAACATATAGTTGACACTCCCATAAGGTCACGTTTAGGTTGATCAGTTTATCTGTGCAGTCCCTGATAAATGCACGACATCTCACCCTTTATCACCCCACAATCGCACAGAACGTCAAACGCTTGATGTTGTGAGGAGGTTTTGAAGATTACGGCGCTATAAATGAAGTCTGAGCGTGACAGGAAGAGGAGGCAAAGATGACAACAGAAGCCTATAAAGAGGCACGGTTTGCTGGAAAACTGGTGGATCCAGAATGCACGGAGGGAAAGGCGGAACTGGAGCAGAGATTTCTGAACAACTCAATTAAAAAAAAAAGAAGGCTGAGGATTTTGTTTCTACACCGCAGAGCTGATGATGAGTCAGATATGTTGTGTTATGATTAATAAAGACAATCAGGACGTGAGTGACAACGCAAAACCGACAGGGAAAAATACAGAAATATAAAAACAAACTGGTGATGGACTTGAGACCATAAGTCATAAAAATCACAGCAGAAACCTGAATGTTTAGTGGTTTTTGGTGTAGATATTTGAGCTGATGGATAAAGATGAGAGAAAGAGACATAAGTTATCTTTGTTAAATCAGTGTGTGTGAGTCCATTTTCTGAAATGTTTTATTAGATTCAGACTTGACTCGGCAACCACTGATGTTTTAAACCTTTAGCTGAGTTGGCCTTAGTTGCACCTAGTGGTCAATGCATTGCTCAGATTATTTTTTACACATTTGGCTGCTTTGTGCACCTACGGGTAACTGCTGAAAGCGGAGCGAGAATTTGTTGCATAATGATGGTAAAGGCTCATGTGTTCACGTGAAGTTCTTGATGATTTTCTGTTGATACCGGATGAATTTTAAGTTTTGCTGTTGTTTTTTTTAAATGGAGGCAAGAAAACCTTTACAAAAAAACTTGATTTCCTTAAACAAAACAACATACAATGTCTGAGCTTTTCTTATTTCAGACACACACACACACACACACACACACACACACACACACACACACACACACACACACACACACACACACACACACACACACACACACACACACACACACACACACACACACACACACACACACATGCAGTCAACAATCCCCCAAAATCCCCTAAATACTAAACTCCTGCCCTGCTGGAGCTGCAGCTTTAGGTGGGAAACGTGGACAATAGGCAGCTTGTCCCTGCTCGGCCAGCGGAGCGCAACACATGAGACGGACTGCGCTGTGCACGCATGACTGGCTACATTGGTGAGTTTGGAGGCTTGTTGAAGGTAGTCTGGTACCCCCATTCCCACCCCCACCCACAGTCATCTCTCCCATCCCAGAAAGGGTGAGTCATCACCTCTGTTTATTCACAGGATCTGTCTTTGTGTTCCATTGGCACATTTTTCCATTCACTTCTCAGCGGAGGAGCGAGCTCGCTCCAGCATTGCTTCATCTTCCAGCACACCACCCCCTCAAAGGAACGACCGTCCATTACGCTCGGACAGCCGCCACACCGCTTTAAAGCCTAGATTTTCTGTGTTGCTGGCAAAGTGTTAACCCCCAATCCCTTAAAGCCACCCTACCTCCATCTGAACCCCCAACCCTCCATTCACTCTGACCTCAGAACTAACAACACTGCCTGGAAACCAGAGCTCTGCCTCCATTCATGCACAATGCAGTTCTCATGCACTGGACCTCTTTTACATTTCAGCCTCTGTTTCCATTCTTTCTCATGTATTTCTTGGTTTTCTCACCAAACCTCATTTGAAACCTCACATCCTCACCTTATCTCTGCCTGTACCTCACCCTCCCTACTACATCATGCCTTCTAAAGCTCGTTCATCCACTTGTGATCACTTCAAACAAGTGGAAACACTTCTTGCGTATCAGCCTTATTGTAAATATGCTGTAAGGAATGATGTGCCTTGGAAATCAGTTCAGGCCTAGTTCATATCCCCTGCCTTTAACTGGTCTGCCAAAAGGTGTGGCCGTTTAGCTTTTTTTTTTTTGACGTTGGCGTCAGTGCGCTGTTGGCGTCATTCGAGGCATGCGCTTTGATTTCAGTTGATGTCAGTGGGTGTGTGATGTACGTGAGCCCGCGAAGACGAGTTAGAACCTGCAAAGCTGCATTTGCTGTCGGTTGTGCGTCCTCACCGGAATGTCGAACACATCTGCAAACTCATCTGTGATGAGTCACGTGACGCCTTTGATCATCTGCAAGATTTGGAGAGTGACGCAACTTTAAAAGGTTCATTTATATATTAGACAAATCTCAGAAATGGGGATTTTAAGACCTCTGACCTCATTTAAGACCTCATTTTAATGTCTCTGACTCGTAAACATGCACACAGCTGTGATGAAGAAGCCAAGCACCCCCCCCCCCCCCCCCCCCCCCCCCCCCTT